>SJYC01017396.1:0-14864 GCA_006408675.1 Madoqua kirkii | reverse complement strand
TATCTCATTTACTTGCACAATGAACCCTCTGAAATACTCATGGGAAAAGAAACTGAGGCCTTGAGAAGTTAAATACAACTCAGTACACTTGTGGTAAGATACAAATTGCCTAATTGAAAAACCACTGTCCCTAACAGAGATAGCCATGTAGTTACAATGTTAACCTCAGACTACATTGTTATAATAGAATTCAACTGGATCCAAAATTTCAAAACCAGCATAAAAATCTAGGTGTTACACTTTGAATATTTATTACTAATGCTTAATTTGGTAATAACTATTAGAGGGATTTTCATGTGTTTACTGTGAGGGGCCTCTCAGCACCTGAGATTTTTAATTTGTCAGAAACAGTTTAAAATAGTTCCCTATTCACTGTTGGCATCACCTCAATCACCTGCTACACCCAAAAGCTGCAGAGGAAAACACAAAGTTCCTGTGACATCTTGACATCCTCTGGCTAAGGCACATTAAAATTTCCAGGTATTGGTATCAAATGACATTTATACAATCAGCGATATACTTTAAAAGTGGAACCAAGTCCTGATAATAGAGTGGATTTGCCAGACTGCCTTACCAATAAGTGCTGGCATGTAACGTTAAGTGAGCATCCCACGGGAGATGAACAGTACTGTATATATATATGTTACACCTTTCATACAGCAGGATCTCCAGATGCCTTACTAGTTTTATCTACAGAGATCAATCACTCATAACTGAAGGCTGTCACCTCTGGGATCCAAGATGACAGCCATTCTACATCATAGCAGCATTTAGGAAGGGAGGTGGACAAATAACCTCTCTAGAGAAAAAAGTAGAAAAATTTTTTGTAACCAGAAGGTAATTATACCACTGGAATTTATCCAAGATGCATGCGTTCATACCCCTCTTTTTACTGATCCCTGTATCTGGCTAGATAGGTCAAAAAACTCATGCAAATGTGGCAACTTAGTTGGGGCTCCATGTGTGGCCTGTATTTGCTTAGCCATTGTCTATGTTAATAAGATGATATGCAAATAAAATGCATCCTGTGATCTTGCTCTTATTATGCTGACGGAGGTCTGAACATTGTATTACAAGTAAGTGCTGTTCCTGTCCTTTGTTCCAGAACTGACCACTTGTTTGTGTTAATAAAAGGTCTGTTGTAGCAACTCTGGGTTTCCTTACTGACTGTCCAGAGAGGTCCATGTCAGGGGTAAACCTGCTTTGTAAATAACCAGCACTCAGTCCAAGGAGCACAGATGCAAGTCAGTTCTGAGTCATTTTAAATAACCTGTTTGCACAGTTAACTTCCCTCCTGCTGTGGAAAGGTTATACATTTTTCACTGTAATTTTAGATTTCTTTTTATTCTCTCACTTACTCATGGAAAAACAAAACAAAACAGTTTTAGATGAAGCCTGAAAGAAGAGACAGCTTAATCGTTGATCAGCATTGTTGATTGCAGAATAGAGAAGTGCATTTCATAGATTATATTTGAGGTGTTTTTAATTGACTGATAGATTATTTTCTCAACCACAAAGGAGAACTCTGGGGAAGTTTAGCTGTGTCTTTCAGAAGCTGGGGAATGCCACGAGAAGCTGTGTTGAACTGTTCTTAGACTAGTTGAAAAGCACAGTGGAAGTTTTTCCTTCAAAATACTTGTATTTAGCCTTTCCTAAAAATGTTTTTAAACACATGCCAAAGTCCCCTTCAATGAGTGATTTTTTTTACAAAAAGCAATGTCTAATTCCAAAGCAAAGGTCTGAATACTGAACCATAATATTTATAGAGGGCCAAATGACACATACACATACATACTGTTTACTGTTATACACACACACACAAAGAATATCAGCCTCAAGACACATATTATCTGAATTTTCTGGAGAAGGTTAGCTCTCAAATTTCCAAATGTACTCAGTTGTCATAATTTAGTCCTTTTCCCATTTTCACTGAATATCAACAGAGGCAAAGGGAACCTTGAAACCTTTGGTTTTACATATAAGTCTGCATTATGCCTGATCATAAATAATGCATATGTGCACAAGTATGTGTGTTTATGTGTGGATGTATGTGGTATTAAAGTATTCATTTATAATTATGTTTATGATTTTGTTTTTGTTCATATGTCCTAAACTGTCTGTTCCACTTCTGCTCTATTTTTCAGTCTCATTGGAAACATCCAGATCGTTACACACACATATACCATCATCATTATCATCATTGTATTTGAGACTTTCTGTGGTTTCTGTACCTGGATATCTATTTTCTTCTTCAGTTTTGAGAAGTTTTCAGACATTTCACTAAATACATTTTCAACCTCCTTTCCTCTCTCCTTGTCGAGGATGCCTATAGTGTCAGTGTTGTGTTATTTGATGTTATTCCACAGATCCCTTAAACTGTTACCATATTTTATATTTGTTTTTCTTTTGCTGATCTCATTCAGAAGGTTTCTGTTATCAATCTTTCAGATCATTTATGCATTATTATGTGTCACCTAGTCTGGTGTTTATTTTTTCCAGTGTGTTTTTTCATTTTAGTTATTGCATTCTTCAGTTCTGATTGGTCTGGTTCTTTCATATATTTTCTAGTTCCTTATTAAAATTCTCACTGTGTTCATGTATCATTTCCCTTAATTCAGTTAGCATTTTTACTACTAATGCTTTGAATTATTTATCTGGTAAATTGCTTATTTCTGTTTTGTTAGTTGTTTTTTTAAGCTTATCCTTGCTCTTTCCATTGAGACAGTCATGTCTTCTCATTTTGCCTGATGTTCTCTGTCTCTGTGAAATAAGGTGGAACAGTTACTTATTGCAGTCTAGAAGAAGTATCTTTATTGTAAGATGTCACTATACAGTCTGCCATGTCAAGTGGCTTTGGGGAGAGAACAGGACTTGAGGTGAATATAAATCAGGTCTTTCCATGGGTGTTCCAGTAGCTATCACCATGTTAGGTGATGGGAATGAAGACAGAGGGGTTAGTCCAGAGCCAGCTTTGAGTCAGAGCTTGTCCTGTGCTCAGTGGCTTTCATCACCCTACTGAGGGCAGGGTTAGTTCCTAAGTTGCTAGTGTGAAAGCCCTGAAGTTTAAGTCTGAGTCAACTTAACTCCCTTCAAATGTGAGCTGTACCTCTTTCCCAGCACTGGAAAGCTTGCTCCAGAGAGCAGTGCTGGAGCAAGAGGGGCCAATGTAGGCATTCAGCTAAATCTGGAGCATGAGCTGTGGTAGCCTGGCCACAATGAGATTTAGACTGCCTCTGATGAACCATCCATGTCAGCACCAGCGGTGGCTTCACCCTCTCTGCTCAGACACTGTGTCAGGTTTGAGGCCCCTCAGTGTCTCATTGCTGAAGTCTTTTGTCTGTCATGGAAACTGTGGTTCCAGATTGAAACTGCAGCATGAGGCAAGCAGGGCTGGAGTGTTCACTCAGCTCAGGTTGGGGTGCACCCTGGGCTAGCTGTGGGAAAATGCCAGGAGCCAGAGTGAGGAACTCCACCCATGGCAAAGGTCATGAGGAAAGAAGCTTGGCATACGCAAAGGCATGATCAAGCCTCAGGAAACTCCCTGTCCCTGAGCATCTACCCCCAAACCAGAGTCTGTTTTGTGCTCTCACCTACACCTCTGACTTTTGGGGGGCTCTCCCCCATAACCATTTCTCTCGGAGAAGGAGTAAATGTGCAGCTCCAAGGCAATAAAAATTCCTAGGCATGACAAGAGTGTTTCAACATATGAACTCCTCTGAAGGTTATCTAGCCTGCCTGTATAGGTTCGTCCGGCTGCATGTGATTGTTTACAACTCCTCAACTGTGAGAGGCACAAGATGTTTTGGACTTACTAACGGCAAATTCTTGTGGGAAGTTAGAAATGATTAGTATAGTGGGTTTGTTAGGAATTATATTGGTGAAGGGTTTTTCATTTGTTGTGTCAATAATTGCTGCTAATTCCCTGCCCTGGGTGGGACAAGGGTGTCTCAGGTCAAACCTCTCTGCTGACAGACTAGCTGTGTGACAACCTCTCAGCCATAAACAGCACAGAGAGTTTGGAGTATTAGCATAGGGCTTTTCTTATTATTGAGTCAATGATTGCCGCCAGGCCTCCATATACTTAGGCACCTGGGAATATATTAATCAATATATTTGGAAAATAGAACAGGAAATATAGTAGTTTTGATGTCAGCAATATTAGACTTTTTGAGTTAATAAATTTTCTCCTTTGTAATAGATCACTGTACTTTGTTATAAATCACTGTGTCCTTGCTATGTAAAAATGTAACTTTATCACTATCTTAAGACTAAATAGATCATAAAGGGAACAATGGTGAAAGGTTGGGCTGATGTTTGCTGCTAAATCTCCATAGTCTTTACCTTTCTAATGAATATAACTAGCATATAGGAGAAATAAGTATTAACCTTTAAGATTAATCATGTTAACCTTGGGTTAAATAAATTCTTTTTTTGATTGTAATTAACTACACCCTCACCCTATAGGAATGCAACTTTATTTGGAGGCTGGTGCCTGTTTTAAGAAAAAATAAGTTTTTTGGTTATCAGAAAGAAAGGGTTGTAAATGTCAGCAGGCAAAAATGGCTTGAAGAGTATGTAAAACCCCTAAGACCTTTTTTTTTATGTAAAGCACCTGATTTTGATAAAGGTCAGGACTGCTGACCCCCGCGTGACTCTGTATTCATCCCTATATGTAACAAAAGGTATATAAGAAAACCGGAAAAATAAAGAAATGGGATCAGCTCCTGGAAAGGCCGACTCCCCCATGTCATTCTTTCTTGCTCCCCATTTTTCTGGCTGAATTCCCATCTGGAGCATGGATGCTATTCCATGTAAACCAAGTTATTCAGCCTCTTTTTCTCCACTAATTTTCCTACTACACTATCCGTTTCTAATCTCTTTCTATATCTGTAATTAAACATGTATTTTCCCAAGGATGCCGACTCTGTCCCCACCTTCAAATCACCCTGGATCCACCGAGGCTGGACCCCGGCAAGCCAGTCAGCAAACTGTGCATTCTCAATCCACATTCTCTGCCCTGGGTAATTTTCATGGGAGGGTCCAGGCTTCCCACCACTGTTGGATTAGTCCCACCTTCTCTCCAACCAGCCAAGGGGCTTGTCTTCCCTTTGTTGAATGCAGCATTGGAGTACTTAATATGTGGCCCCAGCCACTCACTCTCCAGGGAGGATCTCTGTCATGTAATCTCCCCTTTCTGCTGAATTCCCACCCAAGAGCACAGGCCAACCTGATGGCTTTTTTTTCCCTTTTCGCTAGATTCCATATGGATCTTTCTAACAGCCTTGGTCATACAGGAGTCTTTCTGTTAGACTCCATTTAATTTTTAGTGAGAAGTATTCTATATAGATATGTTTTTTATATTCTTAAGTTAATTTTATTTGTGCACACTGACCTGCTGCTACTGCAAAGTCACTTCAGTCGTGTCCGACTCTGTGAAACCCCGACAGCAGCCCACCAGGCTCCACCGCCCATGGGATTCTCCCGGCAAGAACATCGGAGTGGGTTGCCATTGCCTTCTCCAAAGCATGAAAGTGAAAAGTGAAAGTGAAGTCCCTCAGTCATATCTGACTCTTAGCGACCCCATGGACTGCAGCCCACCAGGCTCCTCCGTCCATGGGATTTTCCAGGCAAGAGTACTGGAGTGGGGTGTCATTGACCTTTTAGCAAGTGTTGGATAGTCTATCATCTGGGGTTCCTGCCAGGGGGGTCCGAAAGAGTGACACTGGGCCCCAGGATTTCTTCCTGCTCACAATAAGACGTTGACAATTTGATCCCTGGTAGTTGACATCTACTTTTACCAGATTGTGATCATAAAAGATGCTTGAAGTGATTTTGATTTTTTTGAATTTACCAAGGCTAGATTTATGGCCCAGGATGTGTTCTATCCTGGAGAAGGTTTCATGTGCACTTGTGAAAAAGTTGAGATTCATTGTTTTAAGGTGAAATGTCCTATAGATAATAATTAGGTCTAACTAATACATTATAAAATTTAAAGTTTGTGTTTCCTTTCTAATTTTCATTTCAGTTGATCTATCCATAGGTGTGAGTGGGGTATTAAAGTCTCCCATTATTATTGTGTTACTGTTAATTTCCCCTTTCATATATGTTAGCATTTGCCTTACATGTTGCAGTGCTCCTATGTTGGGTGCACACATATTTATAATTGTTATATCTTCTTCTTGGATTGATTCTTTGATCATTATGTAGTGTCCTTCCTGGTCTCCTTTCCCAGCCTTTATTTCAAAGTCTATTTTATCTGATAGGAGTATTTGTACCCCTGCTTTCTTTTGGACTCCATTTTGTGAAATATCTTTTTCCAGTCCTTCACTTTCAGTCTGTATGTGTCCCTTGTTTTGACATGGGTCTCTTGTAGATAGCATATATAGGGGTCTTGTTTTTGTATCCACTCAGCCAGTCTTTGGCTTTTGGTTGGGGCATTCAGCCCATTTACATTTAAGGTAATTATTGATAAGTATGGTCCTGTTGCCATTTACTTTGTTGTTTTGGGTTCCAGTTTATAAATCTTTTCTGTGTTTCCTGTCTAGAGAAGATCCTTTAGCATTTGTTGAAGAGCTGCTTTAGTGGTGCTGAATTCTCTCAGCTTTTGCTTGTCTGTAAAGCTTTTGATTTCTCCTTCATATTTGAATGAGATCCTTGCTGGGTACAGTAATCTGGGTTATAGTTTTTCTCTTTCATCACTTTAAGTATGTCCTGCCATTCCCTCCTGGCATGAAGAGTTTCTATTGAAAGATCAGCTGTTATCCTTATGGGGATCCCCTTGTGGGTTTTTTTTCCTTTGCTGCTTTGAATATTTATTTTTTTGTTGTTTGATCTTCATTTATTGGATTTATATGTGTCTTGGGGTATTTTGCCTTGGGTTTATCCTGTTTGAGACTCTCTGGATTTCTTGGACATGGGTGGATATTCTCCTTCCCCATTTTAAGGAAGTTTTCAACTGTTATCTCCTCAAGTATTTTCTCATGCCCTTTCTTTTTGTCTTCTTCTTCTGGGACTCTTATGATTCAAATATTAGTGTGTTTAACCTTATCCCAGAGGTCTCTGAGGTTGTGCTCATTTCTTTTAATTCTTTTTTCTTTTTCCCACTCTGCTTCATTTATTTCCACCATTCTGTCTTCCACTTCGCTTATTCTATCTTCTTTCTCTGTTATTCTACTGTTGGTTCCCTCCAGAGTGCTTTTTGATCTTAGTTATTGAATTATTCATTATTGATTGACTCTTTTTTATTTCTTCTAGGTCCTTGTTAAACTTTTCTAGCATCTTCTCAATTATTTTCTCCAGATATTTATCTGTAACTTTATTTTGTTTTCAAAATTTTGGATCATTTTTACTATCATTATTCTGAATTCTTTTTCATTTAGACTCCCTATCTCCTCCTCTTTTGTTTGGTTTGGTGGGCTTTTATCATGTTCCTTTACCTGCTGAATATTTCTCTACCTTTTCATCTTGTTTAGGTTGCTGTGTTTGAGGTGGCCATTCTGTATGCTGGATGTTTGTGGTTCCTCTTTAATGTGTATGTTCCTCCCTGTGGGTGGCGTTGGATGTGTGGTTGTCAAGGTTTCCTGGTTAGGGAAGTTTGCAATGGTGTTCTGGTGGGTGGAGGTGGATCTCTTCTCTCTACAGTGCAATGAAGTGTCCAGTAGTGACTTTTGAGGTTTCTATGGGTTTGATGTGAATTTGGGGTACCTTTTTTTCTGCTCAGGGTTATGTTCCTGTTTTGTTGGAGAATTATCTTGGTATCTAGTGCTCTGAAACTTGTTGGCTCTTGGGTGGAGCTTGGTTTATGTGTAGGTATGGAGGTTTTGGGATGAGCTTTTGTTGATAAATGGCCCCTGGAGTCAGGAGTTTTCTGTTGTTCTAAAGTTTTGGATTTAAGCCTCCTACCTCTGGCTTTCAGTCTTATTCTTATAGTAGCCTCAAGACTTCTGCATCCATACAGCACTGATGATAAAACATCTAGGTTAATGGTGAAATGATTCTCCACAGTAAAGGACACCCAAAGAGGTTCACAGAATTACAAGAAGAAGAGAAGAGGGAAGTGGGAGTTAGAAGTAACCAGGAGGAGAAGAGGGGAGATCAAAAGGGGCGAGAGTATCTAGCCAGTAATCATTTCTTTATGTGCTCTTCACAGTCTGGCACATTCAGAGAGGTTCACAGAGTTCCATAGAGAAGAGAAGAGGGAGGAAGGAGATAGAGGTGACCAGAAGGAGAGGAAGGGGAGTCAAAAGAAGAGAGACCAATCTAGCCTGTGATCAGTTCCCTAAGTTTTCTCAGCCCAGAACACCCAAAGAGAAGGGAGAGGGAGGAGATAGAGGTGACCTGAGGGAGAAAAAGGAGAATCAAAAGGGGAGAGAGCAATCAAGCCAGTAATCATACTCCTAAGTTAAAACGGGTATTAAAGATTAGATTTTTAAAGGTATAGAATTGATAACAAATACCAAAAAGCAAAGATTTAACATCTAGAGTAATGGTTAGTCTCTCAAAGATAGAATACTAAAAAAAAAATTGTAAAAGTTATATTAAAAAAATATGAAATTTGCTTTAAAAATAAGGTCTTTTTTTCCCAAGGTAATAGTAGGTTTTAAAAATGAAAAATTAAAGGAGTAATATATAACTTAATTTTTTTTTTAATTTAAACCTGATAATAGTAAAATGCATGTAGGAAATTCTCTGGGACTGTTAAGGGCAGTATGTGGTCAGTTCAGTTTCAGATAGTTTCTTATTCCACCTTACACTTCTTCTCAAAGTCTATAGGTCCCTTCCAATGTAGCCGGTGCTACCTGCAGGGTTTTAGTCTGCTGCACCTGTCACTTCTAAAGCTGTACCCTCTTTGTTTATTTTAGCTTCCTCTGTTTTCAAGTCTCTTCAGTATCTAACTTCCACCCTGACGTAAGGGGATGAAGCTGGGCATTTATTTAGGCTCACTTGTTCAGTTGTGCTATGGGGAGGAACACTGCAAACAAATATCACTGGCATGTGTGGGGAGTGCTCGCAGTGTCTGGACCACACTGGGTTTGCCCACGCTCACGGTGTGTGCTTTCCTGGACTACACTGCTCAGGCTCCAGGTTGCTCTGCAGGGAAACTGTCTAAAGCGGGCCCTGGGTTGTGTGCCCTTCCCAGATCTATGCCACTCAGGTTCAGGTTCTCAGGCACTCCACAAAGGCACAGACTCAGTTGGGCCTGCGTTCGCGCCCTTCCCAGGTCTGAGTAGCTCAGGCGACCAGGTGCTTGGTAAGCTCACTCTCCCCAGGTGAAGTGTGTCTTATCACCTCCCTGGGCCCAGCCGCTTGGTTTCCTGGGTGCTCTTCTGGGGAGCTGATCTCTGGCTGTGAGCCTCCTTGCAGATGTCAACTGTCCAGGATCACAGGAAGACTTGGTTAGCAACTGGGAGCCTGCTCGCATTTGGTAGGGGATGCCATCTCTGGGGCCAAGTTTGCTCCTTGCCTTCTGGCTCTCGCCCGCCTACCTCCCACCCTCTGGTGAGGGATGGCTGATCCACAGCCAGCTAACTGTCCTTTGGTATTCTCTCAGTCCTTTGTTCTGTGAGTGGGCCCACAGTGCCTTATGTAAGAGCTTTTCACAGGAAAGTTCACTTTCTCTTTCCTTTTTTTTTTTTTTTTTTAACCTCTCTGGCTATCCTACAGTTTGGGTTGCTATCTCACTTTAGCTCCCTCAGATTGCCCTCAGGGCATTCAGGCTGGTCCTTACCCTAAGCAATGCAGCCCATGCCTCCCTGTTCAGCTCCCACTTGCTGCCAGACGTGAGCTTCTGGGCTACTTCTCTGCTGGGAGTTGCAGTTAAGCATGTAATCTGTGGGTTTATTCATTTATTTTTTCCTCCCAGTTATGTTGCCCTCTGAGATTCCAAAACTCCCCACAGACCCGCCGGTGAGAGGGTTTCCTGGTGTTTGGAAACCTCTCTTCTTTTAAGACTACCTCCCCATATAGGTCACCATTCCTAACTCCTTTGTCTCTTTTTATCTTTTATATTTTGTCCTACCTCCTTTTGAAGACAATAGGCTGCTTTTCTGGGTGCCTGGTGTTCTCCACCAGCATTCAGAAGTTGTTTTATGGTATTTGCTCAGCGTTCAAATGATCTTTTAATGAATTTGTGGGGGAGAAAATGGTTTCCCCGTTCTATTCCTCCACCATCTTAGGATTGCCCCCCATAATTAGTTTTTAATTAATCATTGTTAAGATAACTAATTTTTGAGGGATTTATTTTAAAAGCTGAAAGTAAGTGATTTACTTGATAAGAACATTTCAGAGGCCATTGCTTTAATGTCAGGCTGATTCATATGGTTTTTTGAGAGAAAGGGAAATGAATGAAATTAAAGCTATTGAAATGTGCATAACCAGCAGTCTCTTAGTTATGCCATAACCATTGGGAACATAAGATTCATGTGAATTTTATCAGCTATGTATGTCTCAGTGGGAAAAGGTGAGCATTGCTATTCTATAGGAATGTTTCAAATTGGCTCAAGCAAAATTGATGTTGATGATGTGATGTTGTGTCTTTAACTCATTTTATAATTAATTATATGGTAAAAATAGAATCAGTTGTGCACAAGTGTCTGTGCATGTGTGTATATGTGTATGTATCTATTCAGTTCAATTCAGTCACTCAGTCGTGTCTGACTCTTTGCGACCCCATGAGAGGGATCAGGCCTCCCTGTCCATCACCAACTCCCGAAGTTCACTCAGACTCACGTCAGTCGAGTCAGTGATGTCATCCAGCCATCTCATCCTCTGTCATCCCCTTCTCCTCCTGCCCCCAATCCCTCCCAGCATCAGGGTATTTTTCCAGTGAGTCAACTCTTCACATGAAGTGGCCAAAGTATTGTAGTTTCAGCTTCAGCTTCAGTCCTTCCAGTGAGCACTCAGGACTGATCTTGTATCTATTGAATGCAGATAAACATACACTCATTTCCTGGAAGTACAGAGTTAACGAATTGTGACTGAAAAAATGAATGTGAATTCGATTACACATATCTAGATTCTTATACTTTACAGGGAAGATGTAGCAGTGGAAACTTAATGAAATTAATACCACAAAGCCCACAAGACACATTCTTAAAAGAGTGTACAGGTTTTAAAAACTGTAAGGTTTAATACTTAGATACAATTTACTAGTGATTGCCTAAAATAAGTAAATAGATTCAATTAAGGGTTTAGATAATACCAACTGATGAGGCAAATAAACTTCAAAACTCAATGACTTGGTTCTGAAAAGTTTACTTCTCTTCCATGTTCCAGAGTAATGCAGGTCCTCTTGGTGAGAATCTCCCCAAACTCATTATTCAAGGTTGCAGACTTTTTCCATTTAATAGGACTCTCATATTTAATATGGAGAAGAAAATGGCAACCCACTTCAGTGTTCCTGCCTGGAGAATCCCAGGAATGGGGGAGCCTGGTGGGCTGCCGTCTATGGGGTCGCACAGAGTCGGACACGACTGAAGCAACTTAGCAGCAGCAGCAGCATGTTTAATATAACTTTAGTGCTCTATTTATCCAAATTAGACTGAGGAGGATAGAATCCTGAATATGTTTTCTGTTTGTTCACTTTTGATCCAGATGTGAAATGGTATATATCACTTTTCCCCACATTGAAGATAATTTGTAAATAACCACAAAAGAGGCTGAGGTTTGTGATGTAGTTTTGAATTTAGAAGCAAGCCAAATTTTCTGGCACATAATCCAGATTATATAGAAAATGAATCAACACCACTCTTTAGAATCATAGTATGAGTGAACATAGTAAAACAATTTATTTTGTTCTTGACTATCCAAATAGAGAACATAAAATCATGATTAACCTAAGGCATCAAAATACCAAATGTAGCCATTCACATAAATAAATCATTCACATGATTTTCTGATTTTCCATGTTCCAAACGTTTGGTAAGGATGTCAAAGCAATTCCTAAACTGTTAAAATTGTTTAATTCTTCAAAACTTAGAGGGTTTACCAATTATTCTCAGACATGGGAGTTCAATCAATAATTAAAACAACTTTTTAAAAAATAATTACCCCCAAAACTGTGTACCAAACACATTACTTTCCAAAGGTGAAGTACTAGCATATACACCTAGAAAAACACCTCAAGGAATTCTGATGTGCACATCTTACATCTTAACAACTCCTTCCTCCCCCTCAAAGAAACCAGTTTTAAACACTTTAACCACTAAAAAATTTCTAATATCACCAATTAATTCTTATGTGAAAAATATACACGTGGATATTTACAGTGATCAGTACAGTTTTGGGGAAAAAAAAAAACTTTCAAAAAAATAAGTTCCAAAATACAAGCCATGTTAGATACTTACCACATCTATTATTCTGTTATTCCAGGAAAGATACAAAAACAAAATTATTTATTTTTATCTTTGATGCTTGCAGTCTCTTTGGGAGGACACTTCTGAAGCCAATTAAAAAAAAAAAAAAAAAAGATTGTGCCAGAGACAGTATGTGATAACTAAATATCAATCCAGTGTTTTATCATGATTGGTCTCCCTTACAGTGAGGCAGGAATTCTATGAATGATATGTCTCAAATAAATGTTACCAGAAGTAATCAAAACCTGTTATGAATCATTGTGGCTTACCTATCTCCTTGTTGTCTCACCACAGAAGACTTTGAGCTAAATGTGCTATATGGCACTCTCATAAGTAATATTGCCATGGCATTCAACCCCTTGAGAGTGAGTAGGTATGTAATGTGTGTGTGTGTGTGTGTGTGTGTGTGTGCATATGTGCTTACTTGTTTATTATACCACTAAGCTTTTGGAGTTTGTCTTTTTGGATAATAATATTATGTTGGCTAATAAAAAGTCCTTATGTAATCATAGACTGGGCTGTATAGAAAAGAAACAAATAATTTATTTTAAAAACAGATTAATTAACTAAATAAACATTATTTGAGGTACAATTTGTGTGCCAGGGATTCTTCTGGAATTGGAGAGACCTACTTAGGACAAAGAAATGGCAACCCACTCCAGTAATTTTGCCTAGAGAATTCCATAGACAGAGAAGCTGGGTGGGCTGCAGTCCATGGGGTTGCAAGGAGTTGAACATGACTTGGCAACTAAACAGCAACAACAAAACAACAATGAGTAATACATAGTTACTGTCCTTAAGGGCAAACAGACACAGAATCAGGATTAGTTGCAACAAACATTAAAGATATTTTATAGAAATGTGTTCAGTATACAGTGGGACTTTAACCAGGGAATGTTCAGTTCAGCTTGGGGTTCATGGGCAGTAGTTCAGTAAAAAATAATAATAATTTTTCAGCAAAATATTGATGTTCTTCATAGTTTGGATCTTCTATTATTTCAAATGTGTTAATAACTTTCAATCTAGTTGATGCTGTTCTGACTGCCTACCCTAATGTGTATATTTGGCTGAGCAAAGTCAGCAGAATCAGTATGTATTGGAACTATTATTTGTACATGGAATAACTTCAAAATTTGGTTACAAGTAGTATAGCCATATTGATTAATTCCTTACCTAATGTGGAGTCTCCTATTAATGGAGTTGCTATTTCTAACAATAAAATATGCATTTAAATAGGATAAAGGAAGAACATCTTTCAAAACTGAAAAGAAAAAATTTTTAATTTAAGTTTGCCAGAGGGTGGATCCAATTTTCATTTTGAATAGAATATTCCTGTAATAATTATCTTACTATTTCAGAACAAGAATAATTAGTGTAGCAATCTCCTAATCTTATAGTACTCACAATTCAGAGGTGAAAACATTATAACCCTAAGTAAATTATAGATGTTCAATTATACTATAAAGTTTGAATGTAGAGGTGCATGAATATCTAAACAATTTTATGACACATAGACATATACACAAGTGTAATAAGTAAAAGTATGTATCTTTTATGTTTTAAAAAGGAATAACGCAACTTGTGACCAAAAAAAATCTTTAAAAATATATATCACTTTGGAAATTAGCTTGAGATGGCACAGAAGAAGGATGTTTGCTCACAACTTTTACGAGAACACTGGAATCACAACTAACTGCTGAACAGCCCTCGACAAAGAAATGCTGGAACCTACCAGGAGAGATATCCTACATCCAAGGACAAAGGATAAGCTATGTCAAGATAGTGTGAGCACTGCAACAGAGACTAAATCATTACCATATCCACCAAGTGGGCAACCCATAAACCAGAGAACAACTGTACCACAGAGTTTCTCCATCTGGAGTGCAAGTTCGAAGCCCTACAACAGCCTATGCACTCTGGGGTGATGGTAGGGGCTGGTAATTGGAGGAGGAGCAGTCCCCTAGAGAGTGGTTTGAGGGCCAGCAGGATTTGATTGCAGAACTTCCACAGGACTGGGAGAAATAGAAAATCCATTCTTGGAGGGCATACAAATGGTAATGTGCAATCCAGAACCCAGGGGGGCGGGGATATAAGAATTTCCCACATAGAGGTTGGACTAGACCTGCCTGCTGGTGTTGAAGCACCTCCTTCTAAGACAGAGGGTGGTTGTATCTCATTGTGCAGCAAAGACACTGGCAATGGTCGTTCTGGGAAAAACTCATTGGCATGAGCTCTCCTGGAGTCTGAAATTAGCCCCACTAAATAGCCTGTCATCATGAGAAATGCTGGGCTGGAAGAAGCACAAGCTGGAATCAAGACTGGTGGGAGAAATATCAATAAACTCAGATATGCAGATGACACCAACTTCATGGTAGAAAGTGAAGAGGAAGTAAAAAGCGTCTTGATGAAAGTGAAAGAGAGTGAAAAAATTAGCTTAGTTCCAACATTCCAAAAATTAGTTCGTTTCCAACATTCAGGAAACGAAGATCATGGTATCTGGTCCCATCACGT
>SJYC01017395.1:0-16686 GCA_006408675.1 Madoqua kirkii | reverse complement strand
CATGTACGGATGTGAGAGTTGGACTCTGAAGAAAGCTGAGCACCGAAGAATGGATGCTTTTGAACTGTGGTGTTGGAGAAGACTCTTGAAAGTCCCTTGGACTGCAAGGAGATCCAACTAGTCCATTCTGAAGGAAATCAGCCCTGGGATTTCTTTGGAAGGAATGATGCTGTAGCTGAAACTCCAGTACTTTGGCCACCTCATGTGAAGAGTTGACTCATTGGAAAAGACTCTGATGCTGGGAGGGATTGGGGGCAGGAGGAGAAGGGGACGACTGAGGATGAGATGGCTGGATGGCATCATGGACTCGATGGACGTGAGTCTGAGTGAACTCCGAGAGATGGTGATGAACAGGGAGGCCTGGTGTGCTGCAATTCATGCGGCTGCAAAGAGGCAGACACGACTGAGCGACTGAACTGACTGACTGACTGACCTATCTAGATATATAGGTAAAATTTATTTATTATAGCAATTGACTTATGCAATTATGGAGGTATAGAAGTCCCACAGCCTGCTGTCTCTAAGTTGGAGACCCAAGAAAGCTGATGTAGTATTGTAATTCAGCCCCCATCCAAAGACCTGAGAACCAATGTCTGAGAGGAAGAGAGGATGGATGCCCCAACTTAAACAGAGAGCCAATGCTCCCTTTCTCTCCCCTTTTGTTCTGTCAACCCTCAACAGTGGGCTGGATGATGCCCACCCACATTGGCATGACTTAACTCAGGCTGGGAGTCAAATGCTAAAGTCTTTCAGAAACACCCTCATGGACACATCAGAAATAATGTTTTACCATCTATCTGGGTATCATTTAATCCAGTCAACTTCCCACAAAAATTTAACCATCACAAGACTGAAGGGACAGCAAAGGCTGAGTAAAGCTATAGGGGCTCTGATTTTTCTCTGTAGATGGATAGAAGGGAGAGTAGACTGGAGAATGAGAAAACTCAAGAAAAGACGTTATAAAGAGCTATTTTGGAAAAAAAAGAAAAGATATTGAATAGACACACATTAAAGAGTTATCAAGAAACACTTAGAGCCTAGCTGAGACTGGAAATCATAAGTTTGTTATGAAGTCAATTAGAGTGATTATGCAATTTTCCTCCAGGTTGCAGCTGAGGAACAGAAGCAAAACTCCTCAATGTTTGCTTGAAGCTCAGAAAGAAACAAACATTTATTAAGCACTGGCAATCCATCCATTTATTATTTACAAAAATATTTAATAAATAACCTACTATGTCCCAAAAACTGTTCTAGGCATTGAGGATGATACAATAGCAAGACAGACCAATTTTCCTTCCTACTTCAGCCTTGCAGTTTTGCAGTAGAAAAATGTTCAATAGGTAAATGAAGAGCTAATTAAGAAAATCACAGATTGTGATTTATGTCTCAACTATATGTGTATAATCAACATTAATATACATGTATATATATATAGATAGATTGATATTGAGATATACCTGAAGATGCCTATATATCTATATAGATTAATATATATGTATCTTATTTTTCTATCTATCTAAAATCACACTGAATTATCACACTAGTTTGTTAAGCACTGTTCACTCTCTTTACATATGAGGCTCAAGTTGAAGATCTTTGTCAAGGTCAGACAGATAGTAAAGATCAGAGCCAAGATCTGAACACAGACAATATGACCCCAGATCAGTGCTCACTCTATGGTTTCATCCAGCTGTACTACTAAGCTCCCTGGCAGGGTGGAGAAGTGGAAAATAGGAGGAAAGGAATTCAAGACTAATCTGTTCGCAGAGTAGCAATGGAAACGCAGACATAGAGAACAGACTTATGGACAGGGGTTGGAGAGAAAAAGGAGAAGGTTAGAGAGTAGCCTGGATGCATAGACACTAACATCTGTAAGTAGATAGGCAGTGGGAATTTGCTGTATGACTCAGGGAACTCAAACTGGGGCTCTGTAATAAACTAGAGGGGTGGGAATGGGCAATTCAAGAGGGAGGGGACATATGTACACCTATGGTTAATTCATGCTGATGAATTATGACAGAAATCCAACCTGTTTTGTAAACCAATCATCAATCAATTAAAAGTAAATAAATATTAAGAAAAAGAGGAAAGGGATTGGATGGTAACGAAGAGGGTGAACTGGAAATGACAGACGAGAAGGAGCAAAAAGTTATGAAATCAAAAAGGGGAAGAAAAAAAGGGTGTGGCAGGAGGTCCTTACTTGGAAAACAGGAGGAGAGTTTGCAATTTTTCTAGAGCATTTCCAGGATTCAAGTCAGGCTTCCCTGTGGCAGACAGTAGGCACCTGTCAAGTTCTTATCAGTATTTTTTTTATTTAACTTTATTTTACTTTACAATACTGTACTGGTTTTGCCATACATCAACATGAATCCGCCACAGCTGTACATGTGTTCCAATCCTGAACCCCTCTCCCACCTCCCTCCCCATACCATCTCTCTGGGTCATCCCAGTGCACCAGCCCCAAGAATCCTGTATCCTGCATCAAACCTAGACTGGCAATTTGTTTTACATGATAGTATACATGTTTCAATGCCATTCTCCCAAATCATCCCACCCTCTCCCTCTCCCACAGAGTCCAAAAGTCTGCTCTATACATCTCTGTCTCTTTTGCTGTCTCACATACAGGGTTATCATTACCATCTTTTGGGAAAGGATAGTTTAACATTTCCTTGTAGGCTTTTACTTTAAGATGGTGTTGGTCTTTTCTTGATAATAACTATTCTGTTATTCTTAATCAAGTTTGTGGGTTCCTTACAGTGGGGCATAATAGTAAGTTTCCCATTAATTGTCACTTGAATTAATTTAGGTGTATAATGCACCTAACAAATGGTAAGTGCTCCAGCATTTGGTAAGAGCTCCATAAACAGTTTACTGTTGCCATTGTCATTGCTTTTTTCCTCCCAGTGTACTTACAATTTAAAAATCAAGAATTCCTACCTCTGCAGGGAGGAAAGGGTTTACTTGCTTCTAGAACAGGCAATTTCTTAGGCTCCAAGCTATACACAATTAGGGAAAAGAGAATCCCTTTGTCGATAATACAACTTTTGACAAGGCATTTGATGAATACACTTGGGATCATTTAATGAGCTGAAACCACCGCCTCCATGATTTTGCTTCGTCTGACTTAAGGGAAAGAGCAGTGTTGTTTCTTTTCCCCTCAAAGACCTTCACGTTAACAGTTGGACTCACTCAGCATCACCTGAGTCAGCATATCATTGCAAATGACAGTCTAGTTCAGTGAACAAGCGAAATGGTTTATTTATAAGCCTCTTTCCCAACTAAGATCCTGGGAAAACTGCTGTTCTCAGAAGTAAATAAAGGTCAGAATGTCTTAATATATACTCAGTGGAAAGTCTAGTGATGATTCTTTCATGAAGGGTGAGACTGGGAACTCAGAACTATTCTTGGATATGTTGGCATAAAATTCTAGGGGAGAAAGTGCCATATTGAACTCTTCCCCTCAGCAATTTTCTTATTCACTGCCCCCACCCTAGTTGACACTCTTATTATGTGGTCTGTTACAATAGCTTCTTAGCTGGCCTCTCTGCCCACCCTTACTTTATTCTACTCACCCAAGATGGATCTATATTTTTTAATCACAATTCCTCTCACTTCAGCTCCTCTTTCCATGAAGCTCAAAGCATCAAATTCAAAGCCATCATTAGTGGATTTTTTTTTTTTTGCCATAAGGTGGACAATTTAGATAATAATTTTTTGTCTATTTACATTTATAATTTACTGCCTAGAATTTTCAAATTTTATATACCTGGTACAAGACGGCGTAAAGAATAGTGGTTGAAAAAATAAATGGTAAAATTTTTTCTTCAACACGACCTCATGTGGTATGTATCACTTACCTATTTCAGGGATGTGAAGTTGATAATGGTTAAGTTAAATTACCCAGGACTGTAGGAGAGAAAATCCAGGCTTAAAATTTAGGCATAGTTGATTTCAGAACTCATTAGTTAAATCAATTCTGGCTCAAACAGCATTTTAATAAGTGCCCTAAGTAATTCAAAACAATAAGCTCAACCCTAGTCAGCTCAAGTTATCCAGAAGAACCCATAACCTTCTATTGTCAACATGTCTTATATGCTGGACTTCATTTCATTCAAATCCTGTTCGTCCTTAAAGTCTCATCACACTCACCACCTTCTTCAAAAAGCTAATCCAGGTGATATTTATGATAGATTTTCCTTTGAATTCTGCCACAAACTCATCCAAGACTCAGTTTGATGCTGACTATTAGCATAAGTTGAATTTTAGGGGGATGAGAGTCCTGTTGAAGTTTTCTATTCCCCACAGGGCCCAATAAAGTTCTGGACATCTGAACTTTATTAGGCCTCAGGGTCTAATACAGGGTCTCAAGGGTCTCAGTAGTTGTTTTTAGCTTAATCATATCAAATTTGATGTGAACCCCTGTCAACTTCCAGTTTCTCCCATCAGCAGCAGTGAAGGCACATTTACCAAAAAATACGTTCTCTAGTTCGAGAAAACGTCATAAGCCAGAGAGCACTTTGGATTAATCCCAAGAAGCAAAGTTCCTCATTGCCTGGACAGAGGCTAAGAAAAGGAGTTTATAACTTGTGCTTCTGGGATTACTCCTAGACTCCCCTAATTTCTGAAATTGAGCTTCTGGGAACAGTCAACGCCCACGTGCCTCCCCAGTGCCCAGCACACACACTCACATGCCCCTTCCGTGGAACTTGACCATGCCCAGCCTTGTGAGCAGGAATCTGAAAGTGGGCTGACACAGAGAAATGCACAGTGGGGCCTCAACAGTGCAGTATCTACTATGGGTTTTCTGCTACTGAGAAACAAGGCAAGAGAGCCGTCCTTACAAAAGAAACAAACATCATATTTCTGGTGCATTGATTTGGAAATCATCAAATAGAATCCTAAATGCCAAGGTCTGAAAACCTATCTCTGCTGTTCTTTCCTTCCCTTTTAAGGCTGGCAGGACTACAAGCTGGGATAACACCAAGGTATTTTTAGCAGTGTATATTGATTTTTTTTTTTTTTGTCCTTGGAAGCTACTATAGTCTATTATAACCCAAAAACAACAAATGAAAAAAGCCAGCTGCGGCAAAACCTCATTGAAGGCAGCAGCATGATAATGATATTAAAATAATATGTTAGGCAGTATCTGAAGTTTCAATACTTGAATCTTCTGGCATGAAGCATCTCCCTTAAATGCTTTGCTCTCTGAATAGTGCCTTTTGACTGAGAACTCTATAGCAAAACTACTAGGTAAATAAAAAAGTTAAGATGTGTTGCACTCACATTTTGGCAAAGCATAAATATCACAAGAGAGGGACAGTCAATATCAATAAGTGGCACTGGTAAAATAATCAGAAAAAGCTGAAAATGTGTACATTTACTGCAAACTGTTTTCATTATCCCAACTTTCTGTCTTCATCAATAACATCATCACCTATGAATTGAAGCGACTTGTCTTAAACTTGCTTCTCTGTACATGGGTAGTCTCAGGTACCAGACTAAATAGATTTTATGACTTCACTTGCTCTAGTAATATACTGAAGCAGACAACCTCTTTTCTTTTTCCCACAGACTCCATTCACTAGCAAGGCTCTCTTTGTATACAGCCTAGAATACCATGCATTCTATACCTGGATTCCTATTTATTGCCTTTTTGTGTAGGTGGTACTGTTTTCTTTTGGAGTGTTTGTCTGGGTCCATAAAATTGACTCTGCATCATTTTTTTGGAAAAAGCATTGGCCCTTTCCTCCATTCCTGCTTTCACTTCTTTCCATAGGAATAAGTTTATTTAGTGGGTTTGTGAAATTAGTAAGGTATCAATATGCATCATCTAGCCTTCTTTTCTCTTTACTTTTGCAGAGGAGCTTTTTTTTTTAGACTCACAGATTCTTGGTTCCTCCATTCTCTAGTCTAGACTGAGGAGGCCAATAGTTCTACAGAGATGTCTGTTCCTCAGGAACTACATGAGAAACTTTGATTCTGATAAGATCTCAAGCCATAGTCTCCAACCCATTTTTATTCACTATAAACAGGCAAATATATATCCACATACTTGACTTCTGAAAAAGTCCTCAATGTAAAATCACAGTGAATTATCACACTAGTGTGTGAACCACTGCTCATTCTCATTTTACCAAAGAGGCTCAAAGAGTTTAAAGACTTTCTCAAGGTCACACACACGTAAAAGTCAGGGCTAAGACTTGAACCCAGGTACTACGGCTCCAGGCAGTCCATCCTGTGGTGTTACCAAACTATATGATGGTGCTCTCCAGCACTAGGGTAAGGGGAAGGTAAGAGAGAAGGACCACTCGGCACTGATGAGAGTGAACCAAAAGGGAAAAAAGATGAAGACAGTAAGGGGAGGGAGGTTAAGGGTTTTCAATTTTCCTGGGGGATATCAAGGATACTAAGAGAGGAAAAGAGATGGAGAAAGTGAATAGGTTCTGAACTCAGTGGAAGACAATCATCTAATTTCCCACTAAGTGCACCCAGTGTTGAAGAGACCACAGCTTTTACTGATCACTGCTCTAACTGTGAGGGCAGCTTTACTCATCCCGAATTGAAAGCTGTCTTCATACATCACGCATTAGTCTTGGTTAACCAGTTTGGACCAGCATAGATAAATTTTTATTTTTTTTTTTGCTTCCAAGGCTAAAAACAATGTGGGTGAATTGATATGGTTTGCAGTTGATATAAATTTAAGTCCAGTTTTGGCTGATTCCAAAGTTTGCACTTTAAACTTCTATACTTACCCTTGTTTTTTCTTAATCATGGAACATGGACTTTACGATGAAAAGTTCGTGAAAATGGGAATCATTTGCTAATGAAGTTTTTCTCTTAATGGTATCTAGTGTAAAGCCAATACATAGAATTAGGGAATATTTGTTGCATTTTTTGCAAAGTTTTAAACCATATTCCAAACATCCAGAAACATTCTGGATGTTTTCAAACACTGATTCTGTCATTTGCCTTTTATTCTGGTTTTATGCCACGTGTACCTTTATTAAAGAGATGTTTACATCTTATGAAATGGAGAGGCATTGTAAGATAGTGACCTAATGAATGGATTTTAAGACCTTGTTGCCTGGGTTTGAAACTTGGCTCCTCAAATTCATCCTGTATTACCTTGGGCTATAACTTTTCTGTTAATAGGAAGAAACTAGGATCTTCCAGGCTTCCCAGGTGGTTCAGTGGTAAAGAATCCACCTGCTGATGCAGGAAATGTGGATTCGATCCCTGGGCTGGGAAGATTCCCTTGGAGGAGAAAATGGCAACTCACTCTGGTATTCTTGACTGGAAAATCCCATGGACAGAGGAGCCTGTTGGGCTATAGTCTATGGGGTCACAAAAGAGTTGGACATGACTTAGTTACTAAACAACAACATCAAAGGATCTTCTAGGAGTAGTATAAGATCCACTTTATATAGCGTTCGCTTTTATAACAAGTTGATAAAGACTATCAGGTGAGACCTTGTCATATATATTGCTAACATCAAAGCAATGTAAAAGTTATGTCTTTCTTCTCTTCATATATTCTAATGAGTTCATCAAACTAGGAAAGAAAACCTTAAGTTATCCCAAGTGTACATATATGAGCTTTCTAGAATACCCATTGGTTTGATTTGTTATAACTATATATATCTATTTATAGAATATAATCTATCCCAGAATTTTTCTTGGGATTAATAAAGGATCTTATCTCTTTGTTGGTTTTGTAATCTGTCAGAATTCAGGGTAGCACTTTCTCATTTCCGTTTTTTCTAATACTTTTTCCTTCTACATGATTCTACGAGATGACTTGCAGTTCCTGTCTACTCATATTAACAAGATGTTTTGGTACCTTGGAATGTAATCTGTCTGCATCTGGAAACTGGAATGAATATAAAGAAGGTAGGGCTTGCTCCCTAATTATCTTATCATCTATTGTAGCCTTCAATTGCTGACTAACTGCATCTGTTCTATGCTTTGCAGTTTGAAAAGTATCCGCTTTGAGTTAAACAACAGGTGCTTAAAAGCTAAGCAGCTCTGGTTTTCTCTGCCATCTGTTAACATGCCACCTGCCACAAGTTTCGGTCTCCCTTTGCCTTCTTTGTGCTTTATTCCTTATCATTTACAACTGCTGATCAGAAAGTTACCTCGTGAAGTTTCCCACTGCATTCCTACCTATCAGTGTTTCATTCTAAGAAATTCACCTTTTAATAATATTGATGATAAGCAGCTTGATTCTCTCTCTTAGTTCTGAGTTCTGTTTCTTTCTTTAGAAAAACTGTCCCTTCCATGCTACTAAATAATTTTCAAACCCTTAGGAAGTCCTTGCTTATGTCTTTAGAGTCTCTTTGTATCTCCAATGAGAGTATGAAGATCCAGGGTAATGGTGTGGCCCATCAGGTGAGCCATATAATTTATTGTGCAAACTTTTGAAATAGGTACTTTTGAAAGTGGAAAGGTCACCATTACCATTACAGTTACACCAGAAGAGCAGACTGGGACTCTTTTGGGCAACTGGAATGCAGGTAAACCCTTGGCATACATAGCAGTATTATGAAGGTAGTCAGTGGTTTTTATAACAGAGAGGAATCTGGGTGCAATAAACTAGAGACCCAGAGCCAACTGAGTAAGATCAGTAGCTTAGAGTCAAAATTGATGATTATAGAATATTAATCTTCAGATGTTATGGTGACCACCTCTGCTCTAGGTGCTCAGGTCACAGAAACCCTATCCTCAAGAGACCTCTCAGAGGACACTGCATATGTTCTCTCTCTCTTTTCAGGAGAGGAATGGTGGTGCAAGGTATGGCAGTAAGAGAATCTGGATCCCAACCTGAAAGGTGTTCTTCTGATTTCCAGGTTCTGCTCTCACAGGTGCATCTTGCCAGGCACTTCCTAACTGCATATAAATGGTGCAGAGAGATAACTTTGCCTGGAGTATGGTTTCCTGCAATGAGGGAACTTTGCTTTTTCCCCAGCATTTTGGATTTGGTGATTAACAAAAACTGGATGTTCCATGTGTGTGTTCAAGGAGATACAAAGAGTCAGTCTAAATTTCGTCTCTCATGGCAAGGCTAGGATGCGGTTTTGCTTCTCCATTTCGGTAGGGCAGACCTGGGTTTGAAGGTTAGCTCTGTGACTCAGTAACTCTGTGGTCCATCTCCTTAGTCTTCAACTTCTTCATCTGCCAAATGGGGGCAATAATCACTCCCACATAACTTTATCATGAAATTTGGTAAGGTAATGCCCATAAAGCCTATAACACTCTGTCCAACACAATAATCTGATTTTGTTAGAAAGTACCAGGCACTATTGTCATTATCAGACCTTTCTTGGTTACTTTTTCTTTTCTTGCCATCCTGATAAAGCATCCCCAAACTCACAAATATGGAGGCTCAAGATTCTCAGAACTTGCTGGAGCCATCAAATACAAGCTGCTCCTTTCATAGATGGGGAAACAGAATAGTAGAGAGTTTAGATGCCTTGTTCCAGATCACACAGCTAGTAAAGTTACTATCTTGGGGATAGAAAATAGGTATCCTGACTCCCAGTTCAGTGATTACTCTTACCTCATCTTATTTCCAAAGGCTCCCCAAAGGAGCACTTATGGCCTTCAAGTTTAGACCCCTAGATGAAGCAGTTCTTTATTGATCAACACCAAACATGTAGTGCTTTTTGTTGATTCAACAGCCATTAGCAACTAAATTCTTGAATACTTTAATTTCGTTAATCCAGACAGAATCATGTCTAGAACTAACACATGTAAAACCTCTTTCACCTACATCTCATAACCATCCACAAGCAAAAATGAAAATGCACGTATTCCTACAGCAGAGACAGGAAATTACACTCCACTTGGGCTATGAGATTACATCTTTTGCATTAATACAATCGCCTACAGTGCTCTGATTTTTTCTTTTTTTGCTAGAGTCTTAAAGCCTTCACCTTCCACTTTCCCTACCTGCCACACTCTGGAGAAAGCTTGCAATAAAACCTCCTAATTATTTTTCACATATTTTTATTCTTTTAGCAATTTCTACAATAAAAAGATAGTACTGTGGGAGAAGTGGTTGCCATGGAAACTGACCAAGGATAAACAGTCTCTCAGAGCATGGTATGAGGCAAGAAGACGAGAGCAGAGCATGGCCTTCAGAGGTGGGAAGAGAGCTGCAGGTCATAGTGCCATCCCAGCTCTATCTGCTGGGCTCTTTGGGCCTTAGAGGAATGTGGTACATTAACTATTTTAAGGGACCCTGGAGATATGAGATGGGCATATGACATGTCTTTGGATATGTCTGACACAAACAAAAGCAGCCCCCTGGATGTACAGACACTAGAGAGTTTCAAAGAAATACACTTTTGTTGACATTCTGAGTGGTTTCCCTGGGCTGGTGCAAAGAAACTGGGTTGTTGATTCAAGCATACTACCACTTTCCTGTTGTAGTTATTTAGTCATTAAGCTGTGTCTGACTCTTTGTGAGCCCATGGACTGTAGCCCACCAGACTCCTCTCTCCATGGGATTTCCCAGTCAAGAACACTGAAAAGGATTGCCATTTCCTTCTCTGGCATGAAGGCCTCACATGCCAGAATTAAGATCCAACACAGCCAAAATAAATATAAAAAACAAACAAAACAAATTCTAATTCTTATCTCTTCATTAGACACATATATCTTATATATCACTGATCTTCAGTGACCTTATATGCAAAACAATGATGTTGTGACAACACACTTAAACATCCCCTCCAGGCAGTTCCCTTGTGATAGATTAAACATCTTCCATGGAGCTAACTCTGTATCAGACATGCATAGGATATCCTTTTTGCATTATATTGATAATGCATGTAGGTCTGCATGGCCTTCAGCATTAGTTATCTTCCGGAGCAATCTCTGTGCTATCTCTGTAGCTCCAGAGTGAAGTCGAGTGCCTGAAACAAGGGCGTGTTCAATGTTCATCTATTGAGTTGAACAGACTCTATCCAATACAAGATTCTTTCAGGGTTTACACCTTCTTATAAAAATTCCCCAAATCTAGAGGAAAATATGGCTTCCCAAGTAATACAGTGGTAAAGAATCTGCCTGCCAGTGTAAGAGATACAAGAGACATGGGTTCAGTCCCTGGGTCAGGAAGATCCCTTGGAGAAGGAAATGGCAACCAACTCTAATATTTGTTCATGAGAAATCACAAGGGCAGAGGAACCTGGCAGGCTACTGTCCATGGGGTTGCAAAGAGATAGTTATGACTGAGTATGTGCAAACGCACACATATACACACACAACCACACACACACACACACACACACACAGACACACACACACACATATAGGAAAGTATATCAGAATTCAGGCTCACATTAAGTAGTTATGAACCAAATGACCTGGATCTCTTTTAGCTCTTTCATAGACTAGCTCCATAGTTTGGAGCCAGCCATTTTGCAACTCAAATATTAATTCTTTTCTATCTTTTTCTCCTTCACTATCTTTCTACCCTTCTCTCTTTCTTCCAGTACTATCCTATACACTAGGATCTATACTAGATGCTGGAGATACACAAATGAACAGACAGAATTCCTACCCTCAACATTAAACAGACCTCGAGTTGACTTAGTCCAAGGTTTAATAGGGACCAAAAAGGAGTAGAAGCCACTTACATCCAGGTGGGGAGCGGGGGAGTAATGAAATGAGTCAATGCGTGAATAGCAATAATGTCTGTAAGAGCTCTATGGATTTTAGTTCCTTGTACTACCTTTATCGCTACTACAAGAGGAGGCTATAATGTGCTTGTATGAGGAACAGATAGCTCCAGTGGCAAAACCTGCTTCTAGGCATAATAAAATAAGTCATAATCAACTACAGTTGTG
Organism: Madoqua kirkii; assembly: GCA_006408675.1. Lineage (NCBI taxonomy): Eukaryota > Metazoa > Chordata > Mammalia > Artiodactyla > Bovidae > Madoqua > Madoqua kirkii. Next base: position 4,837 of record SJYC01017395.1, on the reverse strand, counting down.
AGAATCCATTAGCAACCATTCACTTGGTAGACTACTTTCTGAACTGGTGAGTATGCATGACCAGGACACCTGGGAGTCTGCGGAACACAGGTAAATGAGATGAAGCAGCCAAGGAAAAGGGTAAGTTAGCTACTCAACAGCTGCTAAGAGAGGGTCATTTATTGGCAAAGAAGGGGCTCCACAAGGTAAAATCTAGGTGAACTGTGTTGTGAGAATGAATGGAGTTTAAGTGAGAATGCAGACACCTGCATCTCCAGTCCAACAGTGAGGTCTGAGCTTCTGCACATCATTTGTGTCACGGTGTATGTTTGTGAGGGTAAGATGTTGTAGGGAATAGCACACAGAGAGAACCATGCAAGAGACAGTGCTCTTAGGAGACTGCTGGATAATGCACCTCAAAGCTTTGCCTGGAGTCGTATTCATAAACATCTGATGCTGATAATAACCAGCACTGGATCAGAGGTCCAATTCATCCTCCCTCAAATCTCTCTCTTCATGTTCACTGCAGACACATGACAAAGCAAACATTATCTCTCACTTGCAAATAAAAATAACTGCAGGTCCATGGAGATTAAGTTATATACCCAAGGTAACACAGCCATAGGAAGCAAAATTAAGACTGGTCTTTTGTTTGTTTCCAAGTCCAGTACTTTATCTCCCGTCCATAGATACACATAAATGTGTCAATTAGCACCATTTGGATTGCTTTATGGGTGTTTGCAGTTTAAATTTGTGACCTCTCATTAATATCAATAAAGGCAGGCTATCTTTTGTGTAGTTGCATAAATGTTTAAAATTCTGGGGCACGTTCCTGTCCATAAATTGCTCTGGAGAGAGTGATAAAGTAATCACTAAAATATGAGAAGGGTTTCTGGGGGTCCAGAGCAAAATGTCTTCTTTGTTAAATTTACTTATGTAAATTTAAATAGTCACACGTGGCTGTTAATGTCCTTATTTGAAATAATTTTAATCAATGATGTCATCTTGACAACGTGTTTTATAGGAGAAGGCAGGAAAGCAGACTGAAGCAGGGAGATGGAGAGGGAGGGAGGAGGGGAGAGACAGAATAGAAGAACATAATTCTAGAATGTAGAAAACTAGAAGAACTCCTGGAGCTCATCTAGTTTAACCCCTTTCATACAGTAATGAGGCAATTGAAGACTAGAGAAATAAACTCTCTTATCAATAGTTATGACTCCACAGGATAACAAAATGCCAAGACGAAGATCTCGTGTTTTCACTACATCCAGATTTCCATCTCACCAGTTTGCAACATATCCTTAAAACTAAAAATATTCACACCTGTACATCCTCTTGACATGTCAGCACATGCCAAGCTCTTTCTTTTCTGACCACCAAAACCACCAGTTTTTAGCGTGCATTTGAACATCATCTTATTCTCAGAATAACCAAAGCATCTTTGTGTTTAGAAGGACCAAAGAGGTCATCTGAAGCAACTTCCTCTCAGGGTAGGAATTGCCTTGAGCTGCTCTGAGTGGTGCCCTCCTGTCTCAGCACTTCCAGGGAATCTGGCAAATTATTTCACTTTTATAAGCTTCCATTTTGTACCTGCATAAAAAAACATTCATGATACTAAACTTAAAGGTCTATTTGAGAAATGAATACAGTAATCTATTATTTAGTATTGCCCCAGGTACACAACAATCTCTTAATAAGAACCACTGTCAATGTCTCTTTTCTCATTATTTTTAGACTTTGGAGAAACTCACATGAAGATTAAGGAAAGTCAGAAAGAGGAATAATACAATTTACAGAAAAACATTTGTCTTGCAATCATGAAACCTATGTTCTAGCCTATTTCTATAAAAATTATATTATGATGTAGCAGGAAAGCAACATGGCTCAGTGGGAAAAACAGACACTTTAGAGTCACAGTGTTTGAAATTCAAATACCGTGGATTTGAATCTTGCCTCCATAGCTTTTAAACTACACAACAGCTTATAAACTATACTATGTGACCTTGAGTAAGTAATTTAATGTCTCTGAGCCTTAATTTTATCTCCAAAGTACACATAAATCTAACTATCCTACAAAGTTGTCTGATTAGAAGTGTTAGGTAGCATGTATAAAAGACCTGGCACTTAGAAAACCATCAATACTTTTCCAACTTATTCTCTTCGTTCACTCATTTTAGTATAGGTTACAGTTACCTTAGAAAATTAGAGAAATTTATCTCCAAGGCAATTTTAAACTTTTTAATTTATCCTATTTAAATAAGTTAAAACTTATAATAACAATTGTAGACCTCCCTGTCTGCATTTTTATCTAAAAGAACCAAAGTTTCTACAGAAATTGAATCTAATCAAAATAGCACAAATATAGATTTTTCAGATAAAAAGATTTCCTGGACCAATTCATCACTGCCTGGGTAACTTTGCTTCCTGTTACTATGGCTACAAGAGTTTGTTTACACAAGGAGCACATCTTTAACTATTTAAAAAAATAAGACATAGGGACAGATTGTATCCACTAAGAAACAAAAAACCACAAATTCATCTGGGGAGGCTGGATATGATAGACCCTTTAATTTCAAAAGTAACATGGTTAAGGAGTTCAATGAACAGATGACTTAATTTTATATTTGGTTTGAAGATGAAAATCTCTACTTTCCTTCATCAGCTAAGGAGCACAATGCAGCAATGTGGGTTTATAAGAGATGGTGGCAAAATCCACCCAGTCATTTTCTACTGTTGAGCTTTTGAAGCCTTTAACAGTTCTAGAAACATAGAAAGAATAAAGCACTTAAGTTCAGTCACTCAGTCATTTCCAACTTTTTGCAACCCCATGGTCTGCAGCACACCAGGCCTCCCCATCCATCACCAACACCTGGAGTTTACTCAAACTCATGTCCATCGAGTCAGTGATGTCATCCAACCATCTCATCCTCTGTTGTCCCCTTCTCTTCCCGCCTTCAATCTTTCCCAGCACCAGGGTTTTTTTCAGTGAGTCCATTCTTCACATCAGGTGGCCAAAGTATTGGAGTTTCAATTTTAGCATCAGTCCTTCCAATGAATATTCAGGACTGATTTCCTTTAGGATGGACTGGTTGGATCTTCTTGCAGTCCAAGGGACTCTCAAGAATCTTCTTCAGCACCACAGCTCAAAGGCATCAATTCTTCTGTGCTCAGCTTTCTTTATAGTCCAACTCTAATATCCATACATGACCACTGGAAAAACCATAGCCTTGACTAGGTGGACCTTTGTTGACAAAGCAATGTCTCTGCTCTTTAATATGCTGTCTAGGTTAGTCATAATTTTTCTTCCAAGGAGCAAGTGTCTTTTAATTTCATGGCTGCAGCCACCATCTGCAGTGATTTTGGAGCCCCAAAAATAAAGTCTGTCACTGTCTCCACTGTTTCCCCACCTATTTGCCATGAAGTGATGGGACCAGATGCCATGATCTTAGTTTTCTGAATGTTGAACTTTAAGCCAAGTTCTTAATTCTCCTCTTCCACTTTCATCAACAGGCTCTTTAGTTCCTCTTCACTTTCTGCCATAAGGGTGGTGTCATCTCCATATCTGAGGTTATTGATATTTCTCCTGGCAGTCTTGATTCCAGCTTGTGCTTTATCCAGTCCAGCGTTTCTCATGATGTGCTCTGCATATAAGTTAAATAAGCAGGGTGACAATATACAGCCTTGACGTACTCCTTTTCTGATTTGGAACCGGTCTTTTGTTCCATATCCAGTTCTAACTGTTGCTTCCTGATTGCATATAGAGTTCTCAAGAGGCAGGTCAGGTGGTCTGGTATTCCCATCTCTTTAAGAATTTCCCACCGTTTGTGGTGATCCACACAGTCAAAGTCTTAGCAGTCACTTATTAGAAGCTCTCAGATTTATGCATAGAAATTGGTGACCCAGTGAAGGGGTGTGGCTTGCCCCCGTGAATGGTTATTACAGCTGGGGTGAGATCCAAGGTCCAAGACTCCTTTCATTAGGCTCCTCTTTTCTGTATTTCATACTGAGAGTAAACTTCGTTTTTAAATGATAAACCACAAGCAAATTGGAAATCACATTTCCTACCGTGCAGATATAGATCTATTTGCCCAGTAAGCTGGGTGGTAGATTTTCCTAATAAGACCATTGAACTGGGTGTGGAAGCCAATTTAATATTGCTCCCCCAGTAGCCTATGTCTGCTTACAGTTTCTGTGATTTTTCATGTTATTCTTATGGGTTAGTCCCACCTAGGTACATCACCACCACATGCCATAGTCAAAATGGTGAAAACCACACATGAAGAGAAAGGAGCCAGAGAGAAATGAAACAGTACATACAGGGAAACTGATTTGAATTAATACAGACTACTCATCAGAAAACATGAGGATCAGAAGACAGTGAATGAAAAATGGTTTCATATAAAAGAGTAGGAATTTGTTTCCAGGAAACCTGTACTACCAGAAATCCTAGAGGAAGTTCTTTGGGCTGAAAGTAAACAATACCAGATGGATATTTGATTCTTTAAAAGGAATGAAGGGCATTTGAAGAAGTAAATAACTGGGCAAAAATGGAAGAGTAGCTCCCTTTTCAATTACTTCATTTTACTTATGACTGTGTGAAGCAAAATTATAACATTGTTTTGTTGGAATTATGTTATACATAAAAGAGAATGAGAGTAGTGAATATCCTCCCTGATTGCAAGGTTTTACATTTTATATCAGACGTTACTATCAGCAGTAGGTAGAATGTGAAAGATTAAAGATATATATGCCAAGCCCTACAGTAATCACTAAAAAATAATCTAAAGAAGTAAAGCTAAGGATCCAATTGATATATTAAATTAGATTCTAAAAATATTCAAATAATTCAAAAGCAGAC
>SJYC01017394.1:0-50064 GCA_006408675.1 Madoqua kirkii | reverse complement strand
AAATGGCAAATACTTCAGAAAATGCAATTTACCAAAATGGACCAAAAATGAAAGAGAAAAACCGACTGACTTTATTAAACACACACGCACTCATACACAGACACACACAAACACAAATTCAGTTCTAAATGTCTTCATCGGTCAACTATGAAAAAGAATATGAATCTTTTACAAACTTTTCAGAAAAAAAACTAACTTGTAAAACCTGAATAACCTGAATATTAAAATCTGACAAAAACAATATTAAAAAATAAAATTCCAGACCAATATTCCTCATGGTCATGAATGTAAAAATTCTTAACAAATATTAGCAGACTGATTTCAGAAATCAGTAAAAAGAGATAATGTATTGTGATCCTAAGAATGTAAACTTGATATAATATTTTAAAATCAGTCAATATAATTCACAGTCATAACAGAATAAAGGAGAAAATATGATCTTTTTGACAGATATATAAATAACATTTGATAAAGGACAACAATCCACTCATGAAATAAGCTCTCAATAATCCAGAAATGAACGGGAACTTCCTCTGTCTATTAAGAACACTCTAAAATAATCTATATTTACCATTCTACTTAAGGATGAAGTATCAAATATTTTCTGCCTAAGATCTGCAAACAAGCAAGGATGCCAACTCTTACCTTAAATTCAACATTTTACTGGAGGTTCTAGCCATCATAAAAAAGGAAGAAAAAAAAACACGTGTGAATATGGAAAATGCAAAAGTTAAACCACTTCTATTTGCAGATGAATAAACGCTTATGTTGAAAGCTTCTTGGCTTCTGCAAAACAATTATGAGAAACAGTAAATTTAGCAAGTTCCTATGATACAAGATTTCTATAAAACAAAACCTAAATTGTATTTTTATATACTAGCAGCAAATAATGGGAAAATAGACCAAAGCATTGACTCCTTTCACAATAGCATACTTGTCCTGTTTCATTGTTCTTGAGTTCATTATCTCCCCAGATGTGTTAAGCCACTGAGGTAGTGCCTCTAAATACCTCAGTGGGTTTCCTGCCTTTCTAAGCCTCCCAACCTAGTTTGACACCAGTGAGTGTTTTTTAAGAGTAACCTGTTACCCCATTCCAGGCGTACTCCAGTTATCATCCATGATAGAAACCTTGTCAGTCATCAAATGGGTAAAACAACTTCAATATCCTATTTTAGCATTTGCTTTCTCAGACCATTCCTGGAACAGAATTAAGTCAATGTTCCATGGGGGGGGGGGGAACAAAAAACAAAAAACTAAGGTGGTATTAGCTGGCAGGTGGTTTACCAGGAAGTGTGCTCAGGAATAACATCTGGGAACAGGAAGCCTGATTCGGCAGAGGAAGAAGTTGAATTGTGATGCAGTTACAACAGGGCCCTCAGTGGATCCCACAGGGTGCTCAGAAGAGTGGATGCCTTCCAGCAACATCTTAACCTGTGGCATGGGACTGTACACCCTTGAATTAACCAGTTACTAGCAGCGAGCTGACACTGAAGAAGGGAGGTCACCTTGTACAAAGGAAATACCATTCAGAGAAATGATCAGGAAGACATAAAACAAGCAAGTGTCTATAGTCGCCACTTCTGGAGGCTGTGGAAATGTGTGTGTTTCTCCTGAAAGGGGTAGCAAGACGGCAGACCACAGAATCCACTACCACTGGCCAGGAAGCTGTTGTAGCTCCATCCAGAGTTGATGAAGTTAAGAAAGCATCAGAGAACATGGGAAGAAAGAGGGAAAGTTGATAGTTGAGAGATAAGACTGACATGACTTACTAACAGATAAATAGCAGATGAGACAACAATGAAGCTGTTTGTGCTACTGACGTTTCAGCTATCAGAGTCTCACTGGAATAGTTAACAATGTACCTTTTTTTTCCAGAAATGGAGATACTCCTGACCAGAGGAAGTCATATACTTGAAATCATACACTATGTAGTTGCTTCTTTTCCCCAGACTTCTTTTAGTTAGCAATATGCACATACGATTCCTCCATGTCTTTTCATTATCATGAAAAGATACGATAGCTCTTTTCTATTGAGCAATATTCCATTGTCTGGATATATCACAGCTTATTTGCCCATTCCTCTATTGAAAGACATCTTGGTGGCTTCCAGGTTTTATGTTTTATGAATACAACTGCTATAAACATCTATGTGCAATTTTTATGCAGACGTAAGTTTTCAACTCCTCTGGGTAAATACTGGGGAGAATGACTGCTGGATGTATGGTAAGGTGTTCAGTTTCATAGAAACTGCTAGACTGTCTTCCAAAGTGATTGCACTATTCTGCCTCCCCACCAACAATGAATCAGACTTTCTGTTGCTCCGCCTCCTCACTAGCATTTGGTGTAATTCTGGATTTTGGTCATCCTAATAGATTTGCAGTGATATCTCATTGTCCTTCATAACACATATGGAGAGCATCTTTTCATATATTTAGTGGCCATCTGTATATTTTCTTTGGTAGGTTGCCTTAATATTTCAAGTCCATTTTTATATTATACTTTTTTGTTTTCATGTTGTTCAATTTAAGGATTTCTTTGTATACTATTTTATAGAAACATTTTTATCAGATTTGTGTTTTACAAATATTTTCTCCCTGCCTGCAGTTTGTATTTTCATTCTCCTAACAGTATCTTATGCAGAGCAGAAATTTGAAGTATTAATGTAATCCAATTTGCTGATGTTTTTCTTTCATGGATTATGCTTTGGATGTTGTACCTAAAAGGTCATCACCAAACCAAAACTGTAGACTTTATCCTATGTTGTCTTCTAAAAGTTTTATAGTTTTCTGTTCTACATTTAGGCCTATGATGCATTTTAAGCTCATTTTTGGGAAGAGTATAAATCTGTATCTAGGTTCATTGTGTGTGTGTGGATGTGGATTTCCAGTTGTTCCAATACCATTTGTTGAAAAAAGTATTCTTCCTCAACTAAATTTCCTTTTCCCCTTTGTGAAACATTAAATATATTTGTGTAGGTCTATTTTTGGAGTCTCTTTTCTATTTCATTCAATTATTTTCCCAGTGCTACACTGTCTTGATCACTGTAAACTACATAATCATTTTTGAAATAAGGTAGATCCCATGAGCACCGAGTGGAACCCCTTAGCGCAATCTTCAGGTTGACGAAGTCTCAAAAAAATATTAGACTTAAAGGTTTGAAGGGTGCTACAAAATGAGGGAGAAGCATGGTCAAAGGCAGAGAAATTAAGAAAAAAAAAAGATAATACATACAATACATAAATGGTGAGAAAGAAAGTTCATTTGGGTAATGAGATGTATTCTTTGTGAATTTAAAAGCGATTGTCTCTTTTAGGTTTGGGTGGGAACATAAAGATCTGTCAGGAGACATCAGATTACACTCATCCTCCTCCGTGGCTGTCCCCATCATCCAATACTGCCACCTGACCTTGGGTACCACCAGGAAAGCATACTAGGGAAGATGCTACCAAGAGAAGCCTGCCCTTTGTCTCTACTCGCCCAGCCCTGCAGACTGGCCCTGCTCAGCAGCACTAGATGGAGCTCTATGGAAACTCTTCTAGAGGTAGAGAAAGGACTGTGAGGGAGGAGTTAATAAGTTTGTAGGATTGAAATTTCTCAACTGGAACTGAGCGTTGCTCCCTGGGACACAGCCCTACAGATGGTGCCCACTGATGGATGGCCTATTTCTAGATCATTGACACTTTAGGTTTATATATAGAAACACCTAGACAGCTAGAATCACAAGAGTCATGCTTAGGACATCATGTGCCAGAGGGAGCAAGGGCTCTGAAGTTCGCACAGAAAGCTCAGGGAGAAATTCCAGTTCTTCTGTATAAAGCTGATCATACTTGGGCAGCGTCTGTCACTGCTCTGAGATTCAGTTTTCTCATTTCTGAAGTGGTGAAGACATTGTCTCTTTCACAAGCTTGTGCTGCTGCTGCTAAGTCACTTCAGTTGTGTCTGACTCTGTGTGACCCCATAGATGGCAGCCCACTAGGCTCCTCTGTCCCTGGGATTCTCCAGGCAAGAGCACTGGAGTGGATTGCCATTTCCTTCTCCAATGCATGAAAGTGAAAAGTGAAAGTCAAGTCACTCAGTCGTGTCCAACTCTTAGCGACCCCATGGACTGCAGCCTACCAGGCTCCTCTGTCCATGGGATTTTCTAGGCAAGAGTACTGGAGTGGGGTGCCATTGCCTTCTCCAAAAGTTGTGCTAAAGACTAAATGAAGTAGAGGGACCTCTCCAGTGGATTATTGGCTAAAACTCTGCTCTTCCAGTGTAAGGGGGCACAATTCAATCCCTGATCAGAGAACTAAGACCCCACACGTCATGCACTGCAGACCAGTAAATGGTGCTAGAAAACTTGAATGCCTCTATGCAAAAATCTGGCAACAACAACTGATCATACCTTGAACCATATACAAAGATTAACTCAAAATGAGTCATAGACCTAATGTAAGGCCTAAAAATAATTAAAAAAAAAAAGACTAAATGAGGTAGAGAATACAAATCTGAAACACCTGGTATACAGGAAATAATATATTAGGCTCTGTGCAAGCATGAACTTGGGAGGGGGGAGAGATGAATGTACATGGTAACTGGCAATGCTAGAAAATGCTAACGCGCTAATCTGACACCTCCACTGCTTTTTAAATCCTTCGGAAAAGGGTAAGCCATGAGAGAATAGTAGAGTGAAGAGAATCAGAAAAGCATCCTATCCACTAAAGTTTAAAAGCCTCGAAGCACCATTTTTTTCATATAATAGCACCTCTTACAACAACTCTAGAAGATATTAATAGTAACACTAATATTACAGCTGACACTTATATAGCCTTGATTGCCAAGCAATTTTCGAGATATTTCACATGCACACATTCATTTATGCTTCACAACGACCCTGTCAGGTTGGTTCTATTATCTGTCTTCTTTTATATATAAGGTTACAAGGTCGTGCATAGGATAAGTAATTTCACACTTTCACACAAGTATTCACTGGTACTCTGATCTTGGACTTGAAGCCCCCAGAAGTGTGAGAAATAATTTCTGTTGTTTAAGCCCCCAGTCTATAATTTGTGATAGCAGCCTCAACTGACCAAAAACACAGAGTAAGACAAATGCAAAAATAAGACAAACAGTGAACAATGAAGCAATTCCCATATGAAAAATCCACTCATTTTCTCCATATGTTCAGAGAGGTAGGGCATTAGTTTGAAGTCATATAGGTCATTTATTTATTTTTTAATATTATAGCAGAGTACTCTCTAGTGCTAAGAATTTTGCATCCTGATCTTAGTTTTTAAAAGAAAGTTGATATTTTATTCCCATTTGTTTTATATAGAACTATTTTTTATGGCACATTTCAATAACTTGCCTCCCATAAATTTGATTCACTTTTGAAGCACAGTAAGAAAAATGTACACATCTTAAAACTGCATGGAAGGCATACTATATATGTTCTGAAGAAGATAGCTAATTTAGAGGCAGCTTCAGGTCACTAGATGGATATAGAATAAGGCTTCCTCAGTAAATGGAAGGGTGGCACTTAAGCCTTTATCACAAGTTAGCTCTTATTTTCTCAGCATGACCCATGCTATTCCAGAAAAGTGTGAAGTCCAGGGCAGGAGCATTCATGCTCACTTCTCAAACACACATTATTGTTTATTGTTTCTGAGGCTCCTAAAGTCAAAAAGAATAGGTTGAGTGTGTGTGACAGAATGGTCTCTGCCAACAAAGAATGTAAAGCCCAGCCAAGGAGCAAAATAATAGTAATATCTTATGTTTGCACAGTGCTGTATACAGAGCACCTTTATCCTAACTCAGCAGGACTTAATGGTCCTCTTAATGATACTCTCAGGATGCATGGAGTAGAAAGACATGGGGAGGGATGGTGTTGGAACCTTGTTGGGGTCCTAACATTTCACAATATGACAATTGCCTTGGGTGATTATTAGGAGGATTGCAATTCCAGGCAACATTTCAGTATTTGAAATCAGATGACTGACCCCAAAAAGACTTGGAGAACCCATGGGAGGGTGGGGGTGGGTGGAGAATATTAACTACAGAGTTAATGAGAACTAACATTTAATCATCATTTGCTAAATGATAGAGGTATGCCAATTGCTATTTATTTCTGGTGAGAACTAGATAAGTAGTAGTATTATTATTCCAGTTTTGCTGAAGAGGAAATTGAGGCTCTATAGGCTAAATAATTAGTTTAAGATCACAGTGTGCTCGGTAGCTGGGACTTGAACCCAAGCCTCTGACTCCACATCTCCTGCTCTTAAGCACAAAGTTTCACTGATGTCAACATCTTAGATCCTAGAGATAAGAAGTCATACAAAAGTTCAGGAGAATCAGACAAGATGTGTGCTGTAAATACAGAGATGAAGAAGGTGCAGCTCTGCCCTTGAGAAACACAATGCTTCACAAATCGGCCAACAAACCTTTTAAGTGTGGTGAAATGGTACTGTGTGCCAGGACTGAGTAGCCACAGGGCCAGTAGGGCGGCCCAGAAGGAGAATGGAGAAGAGCTTTTCTGAAGAATATAAAAGTTCCTTATGGGTAGGAGCTGCCTCATCCTTAAACTTCCCAGAACTTCTCTGTAAGGTCTAGATCAGATGTAACCCAAGTCCCCAGCACAATTCATCCCAGTTTCTGTATGTCAGTCTTCTTGAATATTTGATGCTATTGACACAGAGGGCATTTTCTCATGGAGAAAGGCAAGACTCAAATAGCAATATGCAACAAATAGAGTCACAAAGGAACGAAGATAAAGTACTCTGAGAGGGAAAAGTGAGTAAGCATTGATTTTATGTTTGGCGTAGTAGAGGTGTCTTCCCAAAGGAGGCAAAATTTAAGTGGAATCTTGAAGGACGAGCTGAAATTTGCCAGCAGTAACAAAATGCTGTTCAAAACATGGGTCAGCCTATGCAGAGATTTCCAAATCAAACGACTAAATGAATTTTTTGGAGAACGTGTAACAAAAGAAAACCTTAATTCATAACCTTGAGATACTGATTCTAGTGATCTGAGTTTGTTTGGGAGCTTGTGTTGGAGTGATGCCCTAAATACACACGTTTGTTTGTAAAAGGCCAGAATGTGTCAAAGAAAAGGTAAACATTTTCATGAAGCTTTTGAGGGGGTTGACTGAAAAGAAGAGGAAAGAGATGTGGCAGAAAACATAGGTGGGAACTGGAGTGTGGGGAATCTGTCTCATAGGCACTGGGGGGCATGTACAGTGGACAGGCAGGGGAGCTCCCTTATCAGGTGGCATTTTTAGCAAGACACCTAAAGGCAAAGAGAACATACAAGAAGGTTTTATAATAGTCTCATGAGTTCAGTTCAGTCGCTCAGTAGTGTCCAACTCTTTGTGACCCTATGGACTGCAGCATGCCAGGCTTCCCTGCCCATCACCAACTCCTGGAGTTTACTCAAACTCATGTCCGTTGAGTCAGTAATGCCATCCAACCATCTCATCCTCTATTGTCCTTTTCTCCTCCTGCCCTCAATCTTTCCCAACATCAAGGTCTTTTTCACTGAGTCAGCTCTTTGCATTAGGTGGCCAAAGTACTGGAATTTCAGCTTCAACATCAGTCCTTCCAATGAACAAGGACTGATCTCCTCTAGGATGGACTGGTTGGATCTCCTTGTAATCTAAGGGACTTTCAAGAGTCTTCTCCAGCACCACAGTTCAAAAGCATCATTCTTCAGTGCTCAGCTTTCTTTACAGTCCAACTCTCACATCCATACATGACCACAGGAAAAACCATAGCCTTGACTAGACGGACCTTTGTTGGCAAAGTAACATCTCTGCTTTTTAATGTGCTATCTAGGTTGGTTATAACTTTCCTTCCAAGGAGTAAGCGTCTTTCAATTTCATGGCTAGGATGGCCTTATTGAAGGGAGTGAATGTGGAGAGAAAGGCAAAGGACTGGAAGACAGTTCTAAGATGAAAAGGCCAAGGCTGACATCAGTCATTTGGTTTTGCTTTTCTTTGGTGGTATATGACATTCATTCTTTGTCATTACTTGAGACTCGTTATGAAAACTCTTTATTGAAAAAAAATTTTTTTTCCCATCTCACTTCCTTAACAGTCATGAAAATCAAAGAAAAACTGGCATTTTTTGGTGGAAAGATAAAATTTTTTCATCTAAAATCAGGCTACACAATTCTTCAAACAATGTCAGACTTTGTATGGACATCAGTTTGTTTCAAGACTTGAAGGAGAATCAGATAAACTCTAGGAAACAAAATGTTCCATATGTTTAAGACTGAAGGAGGCAAGTAGAGAAATCAGTGGCATTTTGTGACAAATTCTAGCCACTTGTTCTCACGTATTTTCTACTTCAGCATATTTCTTTCACCCGCCCACCTGATGGCATCATTTTAGGGTCTACATTCAAAACAATGGAGGGGGGATTTTTGAAGATGAATTTTAATAAATGCCAAAATGTAGGCTTGTGTGGGAAAAATGGAGTGGAGAAATTCATTTAATATGCTTCAAATGAAAATATAATTTTATAGATACCTATAAAAATGTTTCCCTACTGAGAATTTATCCTAAGAACATAATTTTGAAAGAGAAAAAATCTTACGAAAGCAAAAGCTTTAGAGCAGCATTATCTATTTAGCAAAAATCAAGACGAAAAGAAACAAAAAAGGATAAATCCCTAACTATTCCAAGCACAATAGGATGGTTAAATAGGTTATGCTAAATAATTTATAGAATAATGAATTTTTTTTACCAGAGTTATAACTGATCAAAAAGGGTGATTTTGTTCTTTAGAAATTTCATAATAGCAGTTAGTAAATATAGCCCACTGCCTGTTTTGCAAATAAAGTGTTATGAAACATAACCATGCCCCTTCCTGTACAGACTTCAAGTTACAGTGGTAGAGATGAGCAGCTGCACAAAGACCAGAAGGGATGAGAAACTTAAAATCTTCATCATCTGGATCTTTACAGAAAAAAAGTTTGATGACTTGTGCTTTATAGTATAGGAACGTTTCTTACATGTGTATACTATGAGTTCTCACAACAAAGCGTGGAATCTAGGAGCATGACAGACACAAGTGTGCACGTTGGCTGTGCCGCTTTCTATTGCATGACCCTGCACGTAGATCTTACTCTCAGAGCCTCAGCTTTTTCTTCTGTGACATGAGGATCACTCCATCCTTAGAGTGTTTCTAAGGGTATTGAGATCGTGTTTGTGGCACATATAATTGATGGTGCAGACATGGTCATGTCACAATCCTGGGTACCACCAGGACTCTCTGAGGGTCAGACACACAGAGTTCAAATCCCCACACAACTCCGTGATCTTGGGGCGAAGTTACTTATCTCCCCAAGCCTCAGTCTACTCATAATGTAAAATGAAGATGAGATTCTATCAGCAGTTCACCCTGTACACAAAAAACCAGCATGAGAAAATATCTGTAAAATATTTAGCATAGTATCTGGTACCTATGTCCCTGCTCTTCAACAGGTACCTAGTATCCTGCTCCCTCTCACATCCCACTTCTATTCCATCATGCAGACATGATACTGCCACCCTTTTGCTTAAATTCATGTGTCCCAATTACCTTCTCATTCCAATCCCAAAGAAAGGTAATGCCAAAGAATGCTCAAACTACTGCACAATTGCACTCATCTCACATACTAGTAAAGTAATGCTCTAAATTCTCCAAGCCAGGCTTCAGCAATACATGAACTGTGACCTTCCAGATGTTCAAGCTGGTTTTAGAAAAGGCAGAGGAACCAGAGATCAAATTGCCAACATCCACTGGATCATCAAAAAAGCAAGAGAGTTCCAGAAAAACATCTATTTCTGCTTTTTTAACTATGTGGATAACAATAAATTGCGGAAAATTCTGAAACAGACAGGAATACCAGACCATCTTATCTGCCTCTTGAGAAACCTGTGTACAAGTTAGGAAGCAACAGTTAGAACTGGCCATGGAACAACAGACAGGTTCCAAATAGGAAAAGGAGTACGTCAAGGCTATATACTGTCACCCTGTTTATTTAACTTATATGCAGAGTACATCATGAGAAACCCTGGGCTGGAGGAAGCACAAGCTGAAATAAAGATTGCTGGGAGAAATATCAATAACCTCAGATATGCAGATGACACTACCCTTATGGAAGAAACTGAAGAGAAACTAAAAAGCCTCTTGATGAAAGTGAAAGAGGAGAATGAAGAAGTTGGCTTAAAGCTCAACATTCAGAAAACAAAGATCATCACTTCATGGCAAATAGATGGGGAAACAGCCTCAAAACTTTATTTTTGGGGGCTCCAAAATTGCTGAGGATGGTGATTGCAGCCATGAAATTAAAAGACGCTTACTTCTTTGAAGGAAAGTTATGACCAACCTAGACAGCACATTAAAAAGCAGAGACACTACTTTGCAAACAAAGGTCCATCTAGTCAAGATTATGGTTTTTTCCAGTAGTCATGTATGGATGTGAGAGTTTGACTATAAAGAAAGCTGAGCACCAAAGAATTGATGCTTTTGAACTGTGGTGTTGGAGAAGACTCTTGAGAGTTCCTTGGACTGCAAGGAGATCCAACCAGTCCATCCTAAAGGAGATCAGTCCTGAGTGTTCATTGGAAGGACTGATGCTGAAGCTGAAACTCCAATACTTTGGCCACCTGATGCAGAGAGCTGACTCATTTGAGAAAACCCTGATGCTGGGAAAGATTGAGGTCAGGAGGAGAAGGGGACGACAGAGGATGAGATGGTTGGATGACATCACCGACACAATGGACATGGATTTGGGTGGACTCCGGGAGTTGGTAATGGACAGGGAGGCCTGGCGTGCTGTGGTTCTTTGCTGGGGTCGCAAAGAGTCAGACATGACTGAGAGACTGATTTGAACTGAATGACCTTCTCAGTGAAGTCTGGACTCCTTAACTTCACAAGGCCCCTGAAGCCTAGTTCCTGCTACCCTCTACAGGTTTGTCATCCCACGTCTCCATGTGCCTCCTCCCTCCTGTCCCACAGCTACAGCGTGTAGCAGAGTACAGTGGGCCTGCCTCATGCCAAAGGGTTCTGCATCCTTGGATTTAACCAACCATGATGGAACATAATCAGAAAAGAAAATTTAGAAAGTTTCAAAAAAGCAAAACTTGAATCTGCCACACAGAAACTATTTACATAGCATTT
This sequence comes from Madoqua kirkii, assembly GCA_006408675.1. Lineage (NCBI taxonomy): Eukaryota > Metazoa > Chordata > Mammalia > Artiodactyla > Bovidae > Madoqua > Madoqua kirkii. Next base: position 38,920 of record SJYC01017394.1, on the reverse strand, counting down.
ACATTGTGTTAAGTATTATAAACAATCTAGGGATGATTTAAAGTAATAGGAGTATATGTGTGGTTTATATACAAATTATATAACATGTTATGTAAGGGACTTGAGCATGTTTGGTATCCACTGGGGTCCTGGAACCAATGCCCTGTGTACAATAAAGGGGCTACTGTACCTAAATAATAGCCCAGTAATGGCTATTTTGATTTTTTTAAGTTAATGAATATCGAGCAGGTTTTGAATGGAGACATGTGACTATATTACTTAAAAATACAAAACAACCTAACACTGACAGTATGTGGTATCTGCTATGATCAGAGCTATATAAAACTCACTCACTGAGCCCTTAAACCAGTATACAAGGTGAGAATACCTATAAGGTTTATTCTGTAATTGAGAAAACTAATGCACAAAGATGTTGAATAATTCAGTCAAAGTCACCTAGGTGGCAAGTAACAAACCTAGGATTTAAATTCAAGCAACTAGGTGCAGAATCTGCTCTGTTTAACACATTGTTAAATTTCCCCTTACAACATAAATAGAACTGAAATTAGAGTTGACAGAATAATTTAAAAGCTGGTAATGCAAAGCCTGGTTGAAGATGTAGAACAACTAAAACCCTCATATATTTCTGGTAGGAGTGTAAATTGGTACAACTACTTTGAAACACTTCTTCATTAGCATCTCTTAAAGTCCATGCTTTATCCTATGACTCAGCAATTCCCCAGAGATAGGAATGCACATGAAAATGCAAGTTACTCAGTCATGTCCCGCTTTTTATGATTATACAGTCCATGGAATTCTCCAGGCCAAAATACTGGAGTGGGGAGCCATTCCCTTCTCCAGGGGATCTTCCCAACCCAGGGATCAAACCCAGGTCTCCCACATTGCAAGCAGATGCTTTACCAGCTGAACCACCAGGGAAGCCAACAAATGCATAGGTCAGTTAAAACAGTGGTTCCTAACCTCAACGGGACTAGACATGAGTTTCATGGGAACAATTTTTCAATGGACTGGGTGGTGCTAAGGGGGCTTTGGGGATGATATAAGCACGTTACATTTGTTGTGCACTTTATTTCTCTTATTATCACATCAGCTCCACCTCAGATCATCAGGCATTAGCTCCCAGAGGTTGGGGAGCTTTGACCTAAAGGACATGAACAAAACTATTTATAGCAGCTTTCTTTAATAATATTCCCCAAATAGGAACAATCCAAACAGATAGGTGAAAGAATATATTAGAATAAATTTAATGTATTTGTACAACAACATGCTGCTGCTGCTAAGTCACTTCAGTTGTGTCTGACTCTGTGTGACCCCATAGAAGGCAGCCCACCAGGCTCCCCAATCCCTGGGATTCTCCAGGCAAGAACACTGGAGTAGGTCACCATTTCCTTCTCCAATGGGTGAAAGTGAAAAGTGAAAGCAAAGTCGATCAGTCGTGTCCGACTCTTTGTGACCCCATGGACTGTAGCCTACCAGGCTCCTCCATCCATGGGATTCTCCAGGCAAGGGTACTGGAGTGGGGTGCCATTGCCTTCTGCACAGTATTACACAATAGTAAAACTGAAAAAAAGCAGTGCTGCACAAAATAATGAGTTACTTTCCCAAACATATTAATGAGGAAAGTAAGCCAGACATAAAGAGTGCATTCCCCGTAATCCCACTTACATACATTTTAGGAACAGACAAAATTAATCCATATGAAAAGAATCACCTGAAAGTATGTGTCAGGGAGAAGGTAAAATGTTTGATTAGGAAGGGGCATGAGAGCTAAAGACTCCTTCAGTCCTGGAAATCTTCTGCTTCAGCTAAGTAGTTACATGGAGCCTCCGTGGTGGCTCAGCTGTTAAAGAATCTGCCTGCCAATGCAGGAGATTCAAGAGACATGGGTTTGTCCCTGGGTCCAGAAGATGCCCTGGAGAAAGAAATGGCAACCCACTCCAGTATTTTTGCCTGGAGAATCAATTCCATGGGCAGAGGAGCCTGGCAGGCTACAGTCCATAGGGTCACAAAAGAGACACAATTGAGCACCGAAGAATCGACGCTTTTGAACTGTGATGTTAGAGAAGACTCTTGAGAGTCCCTTGGACAGCAAGGAGATCAAACCAGTCCATCTTAAAGGAGATCAGTCCTGAGTGTTCATTGGAAGGACTGATGTTGAAGCTGAAACTCCAATACTTTGGCCACCTGATGCGAAGAGGTGACTCATTTGAAAAGAAATGAGTGATGCTGGGAGAGGTTGAAGGTGGGAGGATAAGGGGACGAAAGAGGGTGAGATGGTTGGATGGCATCAACAACTCAATGGACATGAGTTTGAGTAAACTCCGGGAGCTGGTGATGGACAGGGAGCCCTGGCGTGCTGCAGTCCACCGGGTCACAAGGAATCGGACACGACTGAATGACTGCACTGAACTGAAGTTCTGGTTATATTTCTGCTATCACCTTGGGCTAATTATTTCATTGCTTTAACTTTAGTCTCTTGATCTAAACAGTTAATCAGAGCACTATTAGGTCTCTTCAAAATACTGTGGGTTTATGTCCACCACATTTAGCTCTAAAAGTCTATCCGTTCTTATTTCCTGCCATAGTATAAAAAGAACCACATTAAAACTAGAGACAGTGTTATTTGAACTAGAAATCTGTTGGAAATTGTAATTCAAACCACTCAATCCATTCTTTTCCATAATAATATTATTTAAAAATACCCATTTTCTCAGAGAATGATTTGTGATGAAAGGTCTGAGATGTATAATCAAGGCCAGATTTTTAAAATACACCACCATTGAAGTGAATAATGTGCAAAGTGACCTGAGAATGTTTGGGACAGAAAATATGTAAATATTTTAAATAGTTGAATAATTGAACATTTTAATAGAAAATAGTGATTTTCTTTTATAATATGAAAGAAAAAGAGACCTTTGAGTTTATGTTGACTTACAGTTTCATGAAACAGTTTTCAGAAAGTTCTCATATCTGTGCTTTGCTATAGAATTGTGAAGGTGACAGATATTCAGCTTGAGCAGATTGATCTCCTTCTGTATTTCCTAGTGGAAAATTCTTCTTCTTTTCTCTGTAAAGTCTTAGGTCTGGAACCTATCTACCTGAATTCATACTATTGGAATGAAAACTCAGGATTCCAGAGGTAAAAAAAAAAAAAAATTCAACTCTTTGCCATTTAGTAGAGCCATAAATGATAGTTCTTCATCTCAGCCAGGTAAATATTGAAAGGATAGTAAAAATTGGCCTTTCTTTCTTTCAGTTCAATTTAGTAATTGATTGAACTACTACATTTATAATATAATTTGTAAACAGAAATGCTATATTTACAGGACAAAGGTTTCTAATTGTAAGAACACACTTCTATTAGGACTGAAATGATAATAAGACAAAGTAAATGTATCAAAAGCATTAGATCTACATCTCATAAATACCATAAAGGAGCAGAATCTAATATAGTCTTTGAAAGTCACAGAAAACTTCTTGGAAGAAATGACTCATGAGTAGAGTTTCTAATATAAGTAGGAGTTAATCTCTGTAGAAGGAAATGGCAACCCACTCCAGTACTCTTGCCTGGAGAATTCCATAGATAGAGGAGCCTGGTGGGCCACAGTTCACGGGATTGCAAAGAGTCGGACACAACTGAGCAGCTAACACACACACATCCAGGTGAAGTATGAAAGGACAATCGTAAAATATGTCATGGAAAAGAACTATACTAGACATGGAGAATTCAAACATCTAAATTATGTAAATGAAAAGAAATACTTGACATAGCGGCCTTGGTGCTTTCCAAATGCCATCAGCCCTCCTATTTGGACAACTTGTGTATCCTTCAGTCCAGCCCCCTTCACTCTGGTCTGTGCTCAACTGAAACTTGTTTCAAAGATTTTCCAGGTCATTAATGAATTTTCCCTGGGTTGGGAAGATCCCCTGGAGGAGGGCATGGCAACCTACTCTAGTATTCTTGCCTGGAGAATCCCATGGACAGAGGAGCCTGGCGGGCTACTGTCCAAAGGGTTGCAAAGAGTTGAACACGATTGAAATAACTTTGCACACAATGTATTTTTATGCATAAATCACAGGGAAGCTCATTACAAGAAAGTGAAGTAAATACCAAGTAAATACCATTCACAAAAGTGATGTAAATACCAAGTGTTCATGTATTCACTTTATCCAGTTTTGCTTTCTTATTGAGGAAAGGGGGCCAGACCTTTGTAGCCACACCCACCATTTAATGTGACTTTTAACTTTGAGGAAGGTCTTCCCTGGTGGCTCAGATGGTAAAGAATATGCCTGTAATGCAGGAGACCACAGTTTGATCCTTGGGTTGGGAAGATCCTCTGGGGAAGAGAATGGAAACCCACTCCAGTATTCTCACCTGGAGAATTACATGGAGAGGAGCCTGGCAGACTATAGACTGTGGGGTCGCAAAGAGTCAGACAAAACTGATCAACTAATACATTCACTTCACTTACTTAACTTTGAGTAAAGCAGCTTTCTAAGGCATTCGCAGACTCAACTGTGAGTCACCAGTGATAAACACATTTGACAGATGGAGAAAGAAGCACCTCAGCCTTGAAAGGGAATCTTGTTGGTGAACCACAGTATCCACTACAGCTATCATATTACTTCACCTTATTAATCTACTTAAGGGTAGAAATAGCTAATCGTAATAATGTTTCAACCCTTGCTGAAATTATTTATTAAATCTGTTCTAGGACTGAGACTAACAATATATCACAAGACACTAAAGTTATTCCTCTGATACTTAGAGCAAAAGTCATGTGTCTATCCTTCCTGCATCATCAAGGAGACAGTCTAGTGAGGTACAGAAGAGAACTAATAAGCCCCTGTAACACACAGGAACATCAGACAAATGTAAGTCAATGAATCACTTTATTTTATACTGTAAGTAGTCTCTGATGTAGGGATTCTATCAAGGTAGGAAATGTATAATTACATCAGGAGATTTCCAACACCCCTTGACTTTTATCACCTCTCAGCTCTCCTACTCTGAAAAGCTCCCCTCTAGCTACACTGCAAAGTATTTTCATGCCTTATCTAATTTAATCCCCATAACAAACTTATGATTTCAGTATTCCCATCCTCATTTTACAGATTAGAAAATTAACGCTCAACAGCTTAAGTCTCTTATCCCAATATACCAGATAACAGAACTGGGACTTTTACACAGATATGTCTGGCCCCAAAGCCATACAAAACCTTTACTTTCTAGTAAACTGCTCCTGGAAGCTTCAAATTAAAATATACCTCTAAGGAGAAAAACAATCATGAATTCACTATTGAGGAAAAGAATTTTATAGAAATTTCTTAGACTGGAAAGAACTAATTATAAAGACAATTCGTCTAAAATCTAAGCACTTTGGAAGTGCTATCATTGTTCTCCAGAGAGCCATTTAGTGCCCAAAGAAATTCCAGGTGTTTCACTTTACTAAAATAGTAGATTGCCCTGGTGGCTCAGAGGTTAAAGCATCTGCCTGGAATGCTGGAGACCCGGGTTCGATCCCTGGGTTGGGAAGATCCCCTGGAGAAGGAAATGGCAACCCACTCCAGTACTCTTGCCTGGAGAATCTCATGGGTGGAGGAACCTGGTAGGCTACAGTCCATGGGGTCGCAAACAGTCAGACACAACTGAGTGACTTCACTTCACTTCACTTCATATGTACATACACATGCATGCACGCACACACACACACACACACACACCCAAGATGAATTCGATCTTCAGACAATTCACTGAAGAGTAACAGAGATAAAATCCTAAAACTCAATGGAATTAAAAATAACACTTCATTTCTTGAATTCTCTTAAAGTCTTTAAGCTGGTCAGAAGGCATCAAAATTAGGCATAAATGGGGGTGATGACTTCTCATTCATGAAATGTCTACTGCTAAGGAAAAATCAGAGATTATAGGGGAAATTATATAAATGCTGTCAACAATTATTGGTCAGTGATACACAGAATTCAAGATGCACACTGGAGGGCAAGAGTAGGAAAAATGTCTTTGACTTATAGTCACAGTATCCTCTAGTGAAACTAAAGCTGATATGTAGAACCATTGGGGTTTTGCTTATAAACTGAGGAGGGAATGTTTAGATTATGTGCCCATATTTGGTCTCTCTTTCTATATGGATATCCAGTTTATGTGGATGAGAACTCTTGGTGCATTTAATTGGTAGAATATTGTCAGGGAAGTTGATGATTAGGTATAAAGGAAATAATACACTCTTTGAAGTCTGATCTTTGGGACATTATTTAGCTTTTCTTAGTTTGAGCTTCGCAGTCAGTGAAGTGGGATGAGGAGTAGAGGTCATCTACTTTAGTGTAATGCAGGGAGAAATAAGTGAAATTATGCAAGAGTCACAATAAGTGCTCTATTTTGCTTCTTCTTTCCATTTTCCATGATGAAATTGTGCTTAGGATTTGTTAAAATAGTAACAGATCATATGTGAATGAATTTATTATATATGCTAGGTAGGAAAAAGCAGAAAGTGAATATCAAACAATACATTTAATCATTCAGAGTCATGTTTTAAAGTAACTTTCTTCAGAACATTGAGAAAAAAATAGTTAAATCTGTATCATTTTTACAAGGTTGTGGTTAATAGAGGAATTAAATTTCATTGGTGAAGACAAAATGTATACAAAGTGACTAGTGCAGAGCCAGAGGTGAAAGAGGTGCTCAGCAAATAGTAAGTCTTACTGTATGTATGCTGCAGCTGCTAAGTCGCTTCAGTCATGTCTGACTCTGTGCGACCCCATAGACGGCAATTGATGGCCTCTGTGTGTTTGAAATACCCAGGACACCCATTCCTAGCTACTTCTTATTGGACCCAAACCACTCCTAGCTCCTGGATTTCTGAAACTTTTGGTTCCCCATCTTTATTACTACTTCTTCTCTACGCGTTTTTGATCCATAATTTAGTTTTATTATGATTACCTGGACATTGAACTCAGTCATCCCTTCTGAGCGTAATTCCTGGCTTCTGCCATCACCTCACAACCAATATGTGTTCATACAAGACAATGCACACCGGGATATTGTATTGTTTCAAGGTCATACCTGACCTGGTCAGCCCTCAGCTAGCCACTCACTCAACCCACAAGATGTATTTGACCTCAGAGGTTTCTTTGAAAACAGCAAGATATCTTACTGTAATACAAATAGAGGGGTGATGATCTACCAAGCAGTCCTTGGTGCTTGGTAGAATGTGAGTATGCCATCAATGCGGAAGATTGTATTATTTCTCCTAGTTCTTACCCCCTCCCTATGGTAAAACAATACATCCATTAATACATCTTCAATACATGTGATTTTGTAGCACTTCCCACCAGAGCTGGTAAGAATGTATTTGCCCATTCCATTGATGCTGAGCTTGGACCACACACCTGCTTTGGCTGATGAAAAGTTAGCAATTACGTATGATGTGGGAAGATGCTTTAAATGAATACCATGATTAGACCAGACATCTTGTCCTTCTGCCTCCACAACTGAGTGAACACCCTGGGAGCTGCTGGCTAAATGAATGAGGAGGCAACATGACTCACAGCTTGTTTTACAGGCAAGGCTTTACAAAGTGAACAAAATGGTCTAAGACGGTCTTCTGTACTGTTTCAGAAAGTCCTTTCCTTATCTAAATGCTTTCTATTTTTAGATATAAAACAAGTACTCCATTTGGAAACAGTAAATTTTTAAAAAGAAAAATGACATATAATTACAGATCACTTCTGAATATTTACAATGTGCTTGACATGCATTATTTGAATCTCTACAGCCAATCTTTTGCTAATACTATAACTATCTCCATTTTTTACAGATAAAGAACCTTCATCCTAGAAGGATTTATTAATCTGTCCAAGGTCACAAAAGTGATGGACTTATATTTGAAACCAAGATGACTTTAGAACTATTGAGGCACTGTACTTAAGACTTCATTTCCATTACCTGTGAAAGAGGGAAAAGCGTAAGTGGTCTAACAAAATCTAAGTCCAAAGGGAATATATGCAACCAGCTAGGCTAAGTGTATCATTGTCATCAAGAAAACTGCAAGTAGGAGATCAAAATGATAGTCATGGTATCTCCAAATAATGAACCAATCTCCCGGTAAAAGAGCCAAGTGTAAATACCAACAAACTCCAGAAGCTGTGACACCAGTTCATGCCAATGTTAATTACAGAAGAATTTTTGTGCTTTCCTTCTCTCCAAGCCTCTCTCCAGTCCTAGAGAATCAGAATCCCAGATTCACAAAAAGCAACATACAAAAATAGAGATCAAATTAACCATGTGGCCTCCAGAAAGCTAGACTGCAGCAGGCCTGCAGGGATGAGAAAGGGGAAGGCTATAACTTTGAATGATATTTACATCTTTTAGTATTCAGTAGATAAAACAATTAGTGATGGAGAAGGCTTTTATCACCAAAATAAATTTTACTCAGGTGCAGGGTAAGCACTACGGTTTTTTGATTATGTATCATAAGATCTGAATATTAAACTTCAAGGCCACTATCAGTTTCTTTCCTTTTTTTTTTTGTTTTTTTTTTTTTGTTTGTTTTCTGTTTTTGGCCATGCTGCACAGCTTGTGGGACCTTAGCTCTCTGGCCAGGGATCACACCTAGGCCACAGTAGTGAAAGCTCTGAGTCCTAACCCCTGGACCTCCAGGGAATTCCCCAGACTGTAAGTTTATTGAAGGAAGTGACTCTATGTTCTAACTGTCACATTCCTTTTCTTGTCAGGCCTCTTCACCCCCGCATGACAATCTGCAAAAAGCGATTCCCTTGCATTCAATCCTCAGTACAGGGACTTCCCTGGTGGTCCATAGCTAAGACTCTGTGCTTCCAAAGCAGGGGTGCTGGGGTCCAACTCCTGGTCACATGCTACAGAGAAGAACAAAGATTCCACATGCTGAAACTAAGACCTAGTGCAGCCGAATAAATATTTATTTTGAAAAAATTCTCAGTTCAGACTGGATCAGAGAAGCCAATCTATCAAATATACCTAGCTATATTTAAATAAAAATCACTTCTTCTTGAACTATATTGATTATTGATGATATACAGCAAACCTAGGTGATAGGAATAAATAAAATAGAATACAGTCCTTGTCCTTAAGAAGTGCACATTCTTCTGGGAGAGAAATTTTAGTAGAAGTTAGAAGCCAGTATATTATGCATCATCAAAGATATGGTCAAGATACTGAGAGAGTAGATTAAAAATTAATCAACACTGCAAAGCGGCTCAGTGAATGTTTACAGAAGAGATCTTTTTGAGGCAAATTTTCCAAGTATGAATGTTTGTACCATGTGGACAAGAGGAGCTTTTCAAAACATAGAGGACAACATTTTCAAAGTATAGATTTGTTAAAAATAAATACAGGTGAAAATGTGATATAGTTAAGGACTCACAAGCTTATGGCTGGATCATAGAATCTGTAAGAAAAGCAAAACTATAGAGCTAGAAGGAAGGTGGATCCTCATTATGGAAGCCCCATATTGGCTGGAAAAAGACTACTTAATTGTTGATTTTCCTGTGTCAAGGAAGTGTGTTCACCACTCCTCCAAGTACTGGAGAAAATCCAGAAAGGCACTATTACTGTCTCTCGTCCATTGTAATCCATTATCAGGGGGAGGGGTTATTGCATCAGAATTCGACAGGCAAGTTGGGTTTGATCCTGTGCATTTACCCAAATAATGCCCAGCATCATGAGGGTCTTGACTCATATTCCCAAGTTTTTTCTAACAACACATTTTGCCACATATTATTGGATTCTTTAAAAATCGTGTTTAGATGTAAAACAAGCAATTAGCTTTTCATCAGTCCAGATTTAGCAGTGGTGAGGTTAATGCTGTATTTGATTTGTAGCTGGGTCCTCAGGTCCATTTGTTAAATCAGTTGGAACCAGTAAGGGTAGAGAAATTGTTGGCAATATGTATCCTTTATCCCTTCACTTCTGTAATGCCGATAGATCTGAACTATGATTGTGAGCAAGATGGAGACTTGGAAAATGTTTTTAAAGGTGCCTAATCTGGTGAGATTTGCCAGGTCCACACAAGTAATGAGATAGCTTGTGAAGAATTAATATTTGAGTGATCCAGACTTTTGTAGGTGGAGATGAAGTGACATTCCTGACAGAGAGGATAAATAAAGAAAGTGGAAATGATAGGTATTTTCAAGTAATGTCATGAGAATTCATGTTGCATTGCTGGAGAATGAGCGTACATAGTGAGGAACTGGGAAATAAAGCTTTGAAAAGTAGATCTGTCTGGGAAAAGGAAAGCAAAGAAAGCTCAGGGTTCATGTATTTGGGGTCTGTAATAGTAAATCATTAGAAATAATAACTTAATAAGATCTGTCAGTGTTTGAATAGCCCACCATATCAAATATCATGCTGAGATGTGTTTGAGTATTTGTGGGTTTGTTTGTATTGCTAATTTTAAAATGAACAAGGTAAGGCTGATATTCACTGAAATTTGAACTTAGGCAAACAAAAATATATTTGTATGTGTACCTGTGTATGCATTTATGTGTGTTTGAGTATGCAATCAAAAATAGCAAGATATTTATACACATTCATTGTTAAATATAGAAATTCCTGCTATAATATTTCATTTAAAAAAGTTATTTCCACTCTTATTTGTTCTTTAAAGAAAAGACAAATTTTGCCAGACTTCGGGATTCTCCAAATTTGAGCTATTTTTTTTTTTTCAAATGCCTTGGGTTTGGCAGGTCTCAAAGCCAAAGTTTGCCAAGTCTTTTTTCCCTTAATTTTTAAAACCACATGTATTCTAAGAGAAAATTAATGCATATGCTTTTAATTCATTTACACTTAACTCATCAAAAAAGTTTTAAGAGCATTTGAAGCCCAACAAACCTTCAGAGTCTTTAATATTAAAACCTAGAAATTATAATTAAATCTTGGAAACTCAAGATTGGCATTTCTTCAGAAATTAGGACTCTACATCATGAGACTTGAGAATTACTGTCAAGCGACCACTAAGTCAACTTCTTGGCAATAAGGACTGAACTTACACAGGCAGAAATCAAGCTATGCTGTACTGCTGAGATTCTGATATCTGAGTGATTCTCCACAGGTGGCAATGCCCCCTTCATTGACAGTATTGGAAGAAATGTGTCTACATGTTTGTTTGTTTGACTTTTGACTAAAGAAGGTGTGAATTTGGGGGTATAACTTTCCTTTTTGGGTTAAGGAAAAAGTCAAATTTCTTACAAACAATTTTCATGACTATGAATTGAGGGCACTGTGCTAGATTAATGGTTCTCAATTTAGTACTTCTTGACTTAACGTGTTCTTTGCAGTTAGTAAGGTGGAGGATCCAACAGCTATATTTCAATATTTTATAGGACATAGGGAAAGTAACAGGATCATTGTTTACTGTTTTAAAAATATTGATGTCATCATGCATGTTTTGAATAATATAAAAGGAAAAATAATACGTTAGTTTTAATAAACGGAGATTGGTCATTATAGTTTTTTGTTTTAAATGGAACAATTCTGTATTGTGAGGTAAAGAAAACTGTTCAATAGTGGTAACCACAAGATGCAAATCATTGGGATTTTTAAGGTCCTTTTCAGTTTTAAGGTTCATAACTGCCATATTCTGATATTCAGAATCTATTTAAATAGAAGGTTTAATACAACACACATTTCTTGAGGACAATAATTGAGGATTAATGCAACATATCTTCCTGAAGCTCATTCTATGGGAAAACATAAAAAGTCAATTATATTAAAAAGTCCTTTATTCATCTACTATCAATTGATTTGGTAAGTTAATTAATGCTTTCTCTCCTTTCTGTAGAAGGCAATGGCACCCCACTCCAGTACTCTTGCCTGGAGAACCCCATGGACAGAGGAGCCTGGTAGGCTGCAGTCCATGAGGTCGCTAAGAGTCAGACACGACTGAGTGACTTCACTTTGACTTTTCACTTTCATGCAATGGAGAAGGAAATGGCAACCCACTCCAGTGTTCTTGCCTGGAGAATCCCAGGGATCGGGGAGCCTGGTGGGCTGCCATCTATGGGGTCACACAGAGTCGGACTCGACTGAAGCAGCTTAGCAGCAGCAGCAGCATCCTTTCTATAAATTGTTGACTGATGCCGTTGGCATTTCAGCATTCATAGCTATAAGCTACTCTTGAAATTGAGCAGGATGTTATAGAGGCTCCTGGTCTTGGGAAGCCTTTCTAGTCAGCCTTCATGACCTTCCCTGAGTTCCAAAGGGCAGATTTCAATTGTTAATCCAGGAAGAGGAGGGATGCAGATTCTAGGGATGAGCAGGCAAGAAACAACAGTACAGCCTTGGTGCAGAGTCCTGGTTTGACCTCAAGGGACACCTGTAACAATACCTTTAAATCCTTTTATAGAATTAAAACACAGCAAATGGAAGATGTCAGTATTCTCCCCATCAGAAAAGACCACCTGAGGTGAGACTAGAGAACCAGAGAAGCCCTGCAAGATTACCTGAGACCATGTGGTAAAGAAGTCACTAGCCAACCCAGGAGACACAGGAGATGTGGGTTCAGTTCCTCGGTTGGGAAGATCCCTCGGAGGATTTCCTCCAGTACTCTTGCCTGGAAAAATTCCATAGACAGAGGAGCCTGCCAAGCCATTGTGCGTGGGATCGCAGAGAGTCAGACATGACTGAACACACACACAATACAGCATATTAAAAGAGTGCAGACCCTTCACACACCCTAAGCTTATCGGCAACCACATCCTTGAACTGATTGCTGTGAAACCCCTCATCAAATCCTCCTGGGTTGCGACACATGGTTTGTGAGGACAGGAGTCTGTGGGGTCCCCTTTGCCTGGCAAAGCAGTAAAGCTACTTTTTTCTACTTTACCCCAGACTCTGTCTCTGAGATTAGATTTGGCACCATACACCTGGGAAAATTGGAAAAGAGTTGATAAACTTTAGCTTCTTTAGGGGGAAAAATAAAAACAGCTCCTAAATTGATCATAAAACATTTCTCTGCTGAAAGAAAGTTAAACTATCCCCAAGAGAGGAGAGATGTGCCCTCATTTAGACATCCCCAACTCCATGCTCCCACATCTCAATTACTAGTAACATTGGCAGGATCAGATTGCTCCACACCATACCAGAAAGTCATGGTTCATTTTCAGCTCAAGGCATATCCTCAGTAAAGGTGAAAATTGACCTGGCAGAGGAGCTGATGTCCTAGGGAGTCTATAGTGAAAGTCACATTTTCCCTGGCCCCAGCAGAAAGAGACAAGGATTGTGGAAGGAGCTGGTAGGAGAATGAAAGGCAGCTCAGTGGGTGGGCAGGATGGAAGAACTAAGACCTCAGTCACTTTAGAAGAACATCTTTTGCTGAATTGAGAACAGCCTCTGTGGGTGCTGGTTCTAACTTCTTTGGTTGCTTGGCAGAATTTGTCCCCAGTGATATGGATGCCAAACTTGAAGCTTGTTGTTATTATAGGAAATTGAGGGTCGGCTTTATTGCATTGCTAGTTTCCAAGAAATAAATCCTTTTTTGGCAACTAAGGAAGAGTGCTTGAACCAGAGTCTGGTTTAGGGATATTTGGAGGGCACCCTGCCTACTGGTTTATATTTTTGTGCCTGTATTCTTACTGTCTACTCCTGTCCTTCTACATCAGCACTGTACAGACTTACAAATTCTGTACACACGTCCAGGACAAACTCAGTCTCTCTTTCATACCAAAGAATCTAAATGTACATTTCAGATCAACAAATACCCAGAGACAGGTGTGCCCAATTTGACACACCTGCCCAGTCCCAAAGGTTGTAACAGTTGTGGTATGAGGCATCATGCTTTTTCTTTGAAATCTGGAAGACTCTTTGAACAGCCAAACAAAGTCATCATTTCCTCAGCCTGTTTCCCTAGGGTGGCATGCTGCTCCGGGCAGCACAGAGTCCAGAGTATGAAAGCTGGACTCATTCTTGGCTCCAGACCAACTCTCATCCTTATACTGACCTGTCAAAATGGGACCTGAGACAACAATCCCTCAATCAACTGTCCACAGATTTCCTCCAACCTCCTGACTTATCTTGGATCCTACCTTCTTCAGGATGCACAAACCAAAAGAATCCTTTTCTGCCTGAGTCAAATTGGGCATAAAGGCAGAGCAGGTGGTACCGGTGAGTTAACTAATAACCGAACACAGAGTACAACTTGTTTTCAAAAACAAATGGCTCCTCTTGCAAGATACAATCTAAGAAGACTGATAGAAATCAAAGTCAAGTTCAGGGAAACTGTTTGATTAACAGTCAGCAAGATTACCATTCCCTTCAAACTAGATTGTAAAGAATTTAGAGCCTCTACCTTCCTATTTCTCCTGGTACTAAAGCTGATATGTCTCATAGAAGAAAGCAAATAAATAAGAATCAGTCCCCACTTGTTGATATCACATACTTTTCACATTTCTCGTATGTGATCTCACCAAATCCTCTCAATCAAAGAGCAAAGAAGTCAGAGAATTCACATTCATTTTTCTGTTGAGAATAGTAAGGGAACACAATTCAGTGATTTTCCCAAGGTCAAAGAAAGAGTAAATGCTATAGACAAGCCTAAATCCTATCATTATTCATGTGTGCATTCATGTACTTTATTTAAATACTTAAATAAATATGCTTTATTTATTATGCTCTATGCCTAGAGAATTCTATAAAGAATATCATCAGAACCCCTGCCTTCACTGAGCTTACAATTTAGGAAGTGGAGACAGGCAACTAAATTATGACAATAAAGTACGGTGAAAGGGGGAATGGACTATGGAGGTGAAACAAGGACATTAGGATCTTGTCATTGAGTCTGGGGTGGAAAGGAGAATGATATGGGAAAAGAAATGAGTTCTTAGAGGTTGTAATTCTTAAACTGAGGTCAGAAAAGTCAGGAGGAGTTATTGTGGCAGAAATTGGGAGTTGAAGAGTATAAACAGAAAAGGGGGAACCATATTCCATCCAGGGGACAGTAGCTATATGAAGACTCGAATTAAGTTAAATTATGACAGGTTGAAGGGCAAGACTGAAGCGTGGGATGGATGGAGCTAAGCATGGGGAAGGATGAGTGGTTGGGGATGTGGCACAAGAAGAAAGCTAGGCCTGCTATTATGGAATCTCATGATCACCTTCAGTAAAGGAGCTTGAATTATGCCTTAAGGATAACGGGGACCACTGAAGGTGGAGGGCAACAGCTTGGAAAATGGCTTGCTGAGGATTAAAATTGAAGGCTTCAAGTTCAGTTAGAACTTGTTGAAGCAGTCCAAGACTTGGAATTAGATAACGGGGATTTGAGAGAATTGGATAGATTCCAAGGTTCCAATGACCTCAAGAAGTTAGATCTTACAGGATTTGTGGAATGAGTGAATTAACTGATCTGGAGTAAAGAGATAGGGTCAGGGTGACTCAGATATTTGTCAGGCTGTGTGGATGATGAGGTGGTTGCCCTACCGCTATCTCCACGTGCTCAGTGTCTGTGGGATATCACGGCCTCTCTGATTACTTGTGACTCCCAGACCCAACCTGATGGCAAGGGTTTCCATTCCGTCTGAAGAGTCCTATGAATGACATCCAGGAAGAACATCAGTCCAGTCACTCATAAATTCTTGTGAATTGGATTTAAGGACAGAAAATACCAAAGAAACTTACTTTGGTAAACAGTCTTTCCCTGGAATAGGCTTTTGGTGTATATCGAGGAGATTTTGGTTTCTGCATAAAGCTGTTAATGCCCCTTTCCTTGTTGGTGTAGTAAGACCCCAGTCAACTACCAAGCCCAGGAAACTGAAACGTCACTCTGAACCCCTGACCTTGACTAAAGAGATTTTTAATGAAAAATTTTTTTTATTTTCTATTGGAGTGTAGTTGATTAACAATATTGTGTTAGTTTCAGATGTATGGCAAAGTGATTCACTTATACATATACTTGTTCTTTTTCAAATTCTTTTTCCATTTAGGTTATTATAGAATGTTGAACAGTGTTCCCTGTGCTGTATAGTACCTCCTTGTGGGTTATCTATTTTAAATAGAGTAGTGTGTACATGTCAGTCCCAAACTCCAAATCTATCCCTCCATACCACCTTTCCCCCCTGGTAACCGTAAATTTCTTCTCTAGAGTTTTTAAAATGTCAAAGCAAAGGAGGATTCTAAAACTCATCAGGTCCCATTCATTCACGTAAACAAGAGGAAGGCCTAAAGAGATAAAGTGAATTTCTCAGGGTCTTGTGTAAATCAATGAAAATTTTAAAAATTTCACTAAAATTTATTATTTAAAATTCTAGACCAATGTTGTTCTTAAATTAACATCAAAGGATAATTATTATGTCTACTCTGCACTATTATATTCAGTGGTTACGACATACCCTTTCTAAAAGGTAGGGACTGTGTTTTCAATCCAAACAAGGCTTCAAAACCTTAGAAATTTGACAGCGCAAAACTGCCCTAGCCTTTGGTTGAATTCATATAACTCCAAATTCCATTTTCTTTCCAATATATCTTGCTATCTCTCACAGTCTTTGTAATTTAAAGAAAAATCTCTAATGAAAATTTAGAAGATTAGAGTTCATTTAAGGCACAAGGTTTATAAGCTGCCAAAGAGAATCATTAACTCTTTCCTCTCAATAGTCTTACTGGAAACTTGACTACCTCTCAGCTGTTGCTGTTGACCTGAGTGTTTGTGACAAATGTAAAATACCAAACCCTCTTACCAAGAGCTTATTGTTTTGTGTAATCTCACGACAATGAAGTCAGACTGCAGCATGTATCTAAATTGACTTAATTTTTTTTAATAATGAGAGAAAGTTGTAATTCATCATAATCTTTTAATGTATGACCTTGTCTTTTGTGTTTTTACTGGGGGAAAACCTTTTTCTTAAAATAAAAGATTATTTAGAGAGATTTCTCTTTTTCAGCCCAAATGGTCCAGACTACTGCGTTTTCTGATAAGAGTGTAGATGGGATAGTCCTCTGAACACTTAAGCATCGTTGTTTTTGGCAGACCAGCCACATGAGGCCCTAAGAGGGTTCCAGCCACTTCTGCCACCACTCAATTCTGGGACGTGTTAGAGCTTTCTCTCAATGGCTATTACATTAGGAAAAAATTTACAGCTCATGATCAACAGCTGTTCCTCTAAATAAAACAATGTCGTTTATTCTTTTCCTTTTAGCATGCCAGAGTCCCATGCTGCATGAGACCAGTACTTGCACTTGGCGTTCTATGGAAACGGCTTAATCCTTGAAAACACATGGGAAATTCAATCATTTGTTCACTTGTTCTTTTGCAAATGTGTTCATCTGTTCCCCCACCCATCCCACTTATCTATGCATGCATTAACTCATTCACTTGCTGGCTCTTTGCTTATTCTTTTATTGTTGTAAAGAAATAACCATCTGTATGTATGTTTCTATGTGTGTGTATATATATGTTGGCACTTAAACATTTTCAAGTGTACAGTTCAGTCTCTTTACTTTCCTTCACACTGGTGTGCAACCATCATCAGCTTGTTTCTAAAAGCTTTTATCACCTCAAATTGAAACTCTGTAATCACTGTCTTTGCTTATTCTCTTTTATTTTAGTCAACAAATATTTATTAGGGACCTAAACTGGCCAAAGTTCTATGTGAGGGGATATAGAAGCATGTAAACATTAACCTTTCATGATTTAATATGAAGGCCCCATCACTTCTGGCCAAATAGATCCTATCACTTTTCTATTCATGGCAAATAGAACCCATCCAGTCCCATCTCTTCTGGATGATGGGGAAACAAGTAGATGGGGAAACAATGGAAACAGTGACAGACTTTGTTTTCTTGGGCTCCAAAGTCCAGAGGGTGACTGCAAGCCCTTAAAATTAAAAGACGTTTTCTCCTTGGAAGAAAATCTATGACCAACCTAGACAGCAATATTAAAGCAGAGACATTACTTTGCTGACAAAGATCCATCTAGTCAAATCTATGGTTTTTCTAGTAGTCATGTATGGATGTGAGAGTTGGACCATAAAGAAAGCTGAGTGCCTAAGAATTGATGCTTTTTTAAATGTTTTATCTTTTTTAATATAAATTTATTTTAATTGGAGGTTAATTACTTTACAATATTGTATTGGTTTTGCCATACATCAACATGAATCTGCCACAGGTATACACGTGTTCCCCATCCTGAACCATCTCCCTCCTCCCTCCCCATACCATCCCTCTGGGTCATCCCAGTGCACCAGCCCCAAGCATCCAGTATCATGCATCGAACCGGGACTGGTGATTTGATATTATACATGTTTTAATGCCATTCTCCCAAATCATCCCATCCTCTCCCTCTCCCACAGAGTCCAATAGACTTTTCTATACATCTGTCTTGCATACAGAGTTATCGTTACCATCTTTCTAAGTTCCATATATATGTGTTAGTATACTGTATTGATGTTTTTCTTTCTGGCTTACTTCACTGTGTATAATAGGCTCCAGTTTCATCCACCTCATTAGAACTGATTCAAATGTATTCTTTTTAATGGCTGAGTAATACTCCATTGTGTGTATGTACCACAGCTTTCTTATTCATTCATCTGCTGATGGACATCTAGGTTGCTTCCATGTCCTGGCTATTATAAACAGTACTGTGATGAACACTGGGGTACACGTGTCTCTTTCACTTCTGGTTTCTTTGGTGTGTGTGCCCAGCAGTGGAATTGCTGGGTCATAAGGCAGTTCCATTTCCAGTTTTTTAAGGATTCTCCACACTGTTCTCCATAGTGGCTGTACTAGTTTGCATTCCCACCAACAGTGTAAGAGGGTTCCCTTTTCTCCACACCCTCTCCAGCATTTAATGCTTGTAGACTTTTGGATAGCAGTCATTGTGACTGGCGTGAAATGGTACCTCATTGTGGTTTTGATTTGCGTTTCTCTATGGATTAAAGATCTAAATGTAAGACCAGAAACTATAAAACTCCTAGAGGAGAACATAGGCAAAACACTCTTTGATATAAATCACAGCAGGATCCTCTATGACCCACCTCCCAGAATATAGGAAATAAAAGCAAAAATAAACAAATGGGACCTAATTAAACTTAAAAGCTCCTGCACAACAAAGGAGACTATAAGCAAAGTGAAAAGACAGCCTTCAGAATGGGAGAAAATAATAGCAAATGAAGCAACTGACAAACAACTAATCTCAAAAATAAACAAGCAACTCCTACAGCTCAGTTCCAGAAAAATAAACAACCCAATCAAAAAATGGGCCAAAGAACTAAATAGACATTTCTCCAAAGAAGACATACAGATGGCTAACAAACTTATGAAAAGATGCTCAACATCACTCATTATCAGAGAATTGATGCTTTTGAACTGTGGTGTTGGAGAAGACTCTTGAGGGTCCCTTGGACTTCAAGAAGATCAAATGAGTCTATTCTAAAGGAAATCAGTCCTGAATATTCACTGGAAGGATCCTGAAGCTTTAATACTTTGGCCACCTGATGAGAAGAGCCTACTCATTAGAAAAGATCCTGATGCTGGGAAAGACTGAAGGCAGGAAGAGAAGGGGATGACAGGATGAGATGCATGGATGCCATCACTGACTCGATGGACATGAGTTTGGGCAAGCTCCAGGAGTTGGTGATGGACAGGGAAGCCTGGTGTGCTGCAGTCCACGGGGTAACGAAGTGCCAGACATGACTGAGCGACAGAACTGATGAAGGAATTAAGACACTGATGGGGATATATGTGCCTTCCAGTAGCCCCAAGCCTTCACTGACATTACCTTCTCATCTGGTATCCTCAATAGTGCCTTGAACTTCTGGTAGTATTCTAGAGCAGGTAGGACAAAGTACAGACTTTGGTCCTCTGATTTTGCCTGAACCACTCCCCTAAACCCAGCTACCATCACTATTTTTCACTTATACTCTGGTCAATAGAGAGGAGGGAGCAATTAAAAACTGATTAATAACCAAAGCACCATGATCAACCACACCACCACCACCACCAAAAGCAACAGTAAAACCACCAGTTCTACCAAGATATGACCCTTAATCAAAAATCCCCAGCGTCTGAACAACTTTTACTACCTCTAGTTCTCAGTGAAAAGTCTTTGTAACCACTTTCTTATAAATAAACTGAAAACCTGACTCAGAATCTTAGCTATCAAATATGCTATTCTAGGCATCCAACAGAATTATGGCCAAAAGATGAGCAAACTCTGGGCTGCCAGAGAGAGGCTTTATGAAGAATGCAGTCATTCTAAGTAAAGTACAGGAAATTCTTCAGGAGTCACAGGGAAATCATGACTCAAGACAGAGGGAAGAATATAATATGTCAAAGGTTGAAATACTGGCTTTAGAGCCAAACAAATGGCTGGTTCACATCTTAGCTCTGCAACTAACTCAGTTTGTATATCTAGCTAATCACATGACTTCTCTGAGCCTCAATTTCTCCACGGGGAAAAATCAAAGAGTAGTGGTGATTAATGAAATTTATCTGGAGTACACAGAAATAATGAAGGCAGAGTAAAATAATCTTGTCTCATATTTGTTGAATGCTTTCCATGTCCTAGGCATTGTTCTGAACCCTTCCCTTGTATTTATTTATTTTATCATGGCAGCACCATAGGTGGATACTATGATCATCTTCATTTTTCAGATAGGAATAGTGGTACACACAAAGTTGAAGTAATTGCTGAAGACCACTCAGCTAGTACATGACAGAGCTTTGTACAAACTGAATTCTGGTTTGAGAATCTTAGCCATACACATTGCTACCTTTTAAGAATATCCAGCAAGTACAAAGTAGGTGAATGACTTTAGACTAGAAAGTTAAAATTCATGAAATGATCATGATTCTTAGAGTTTCCTCCTACTTTCACTATTATAACCTCACATTATCTCCCCCTTAGGTTAATAAAAAGAAGTTCTCATTTCCCCTCCTGCCTTCAAATTCATCTTATTCACAGTGAACAAAGGAGAAGGGGAATCAGGTCATTCTAGCCTTCAAAATTCTTTAGGGTTCCTGCTTACACTCAACATCCAGGCCCCTGACCATGCCACTCAAGGCTTTGACCATCTGGCACCAACTATTTTTTCAACCTCTACTTCAAAACCAGTTCACCATCCACCCATACTGAAGTATGTATGGCCCCTTTATGTCTTCATGCACACTTGTCCCTCTGTGTGAAATAATTCCCCCTCACCACTCTTATTTGACTCAACAGCCCACCCTTTCTCCCAAAACAAGCTGAACAGTTTTTCTTTCATGTCATCTTCTTGGACTCTGCCCAAGTCATGTGTATGTATGTGTCTTCCTTTTCAAAAACATATTCTAGTCATTTCTTGAACCTGATGCCCTCATGAGTTGCAATTATCTGTTTACAGATCATTGAAATCTGATTACCAGCATTACTGGTTGGGTAACCAACCAGTTACCCAACCAGTAACACTGAAGAACCTGAAGTTGAACTGTTCTATGAAGACCTACAAGACCTTTTAGAACTAACACCCAAAAGAGATGTCCTTTTCATTATAGGGAACTGGAATGCAAAAGTAGGAAGTCAAGAAACACCTGGAGTAACAGGCAAATTTGGCCTTGGAATACGGAATAAAGCATGGCAAAGGCTAATAGAGTTTTGCCAAGAGAACACACTGGTCATAGCAAACACCCTCTTCCAACAACACAAGAGAAGACTACACATGGACATCACCAGATGGTCAACACTGAAATCACATTGATTATATTCTTTGCAGCCAAAGATGGAGAAGCTCTATACAATCAGGAAAAACAAGACCGGGAATTGACTGTGGTTCAGATCATGAGCTCCTTATTGCCAAAATCAGACTGAAAGTGAAGAAAGTAGGGAAAACCGCTAGACCATTCAAGTATGACCTTAATCAAATCCCTTATGATTATACAGTGGAAGTGAGAAATAGATTTAAGGGCCTAGATCTGATAGATAGAGTGCCTGATGAACTATGGAATGAGGTTCGTGACATTGTACAGGAGACAGGAGTCAAGACCATCCCCATGGAAAAGAAATGCAAAAAAGCAAAATGGCTGTCAGAGGAGGCCTTACAAATAGCTGTGAAAAGAAAAGAAGCAAAAAGCAAAGGAGAAAAGGAAAGATATAAGCATCTAAATGCAGAGTTCCAAAGAACAGCAAGAAGAGATAAGAAAGCCTTCTTCAGTGATAAATGCAAAGAAATAGAGGAAAAAACAAAATGGGAAAGACTAGAGATCTCTTCAAGAAAATTAGAGATACCAAGGGAAGATTTCATGCAAAGATGGGCTCGATAAAGGACAGAAATGGTCTGGACCTAACAGAAGCAGAAGATATTAAGAAGAGGTGGCAAAAATACACAGAACTGTACAAAAAAAATCTTTATGACCAAGATAATCATGATGGTGTGGTCACTCACCTAGAGCCAGACATCCTGGAACGTGAAGTCAAATGGGCCTTAGAAAGCATCACTACAAACAAAGCTAGTGGAAGTGATGGAATTCCAGTGGAGCTATTTCAAATTCTGAAAGATGATGCTGTGAAAGTACTGCACTAAACATGCCAGCAAATTTGGAAAGCTCAGCAGTGGCCACAGGACTGGAAAAGGTCAGTTTTCATTCCAATCCCAAAGAAAGGCAATGCCAAAGAATGCTCAAACTACCGCACAATTGCACTCATCTCACATGCCAGGCTTCAGCAATACATGAATCGTGAACTTTCAGATGTTCAAGCTGGTTTTAGGAAAGGCAGAGGAACCAGAGATCAAATTGCCAACACCTGCTGGATCATGGAAAAAGCAAGAGAGTTCCAGAAAAACATCTCTTTCTGTTTTGAAGTGTTGAATAAATAGTTTGTCCCTTAGTTCTTTCACTTTATAGCATTGTAGCCGTGAGCATGTCATGTACCCTCTCAGAAATATCCTTCCTAATTTGTAAAATGAGGCACAGTATTAAATTAGGTTTTACTTCTTCCATCAGATGTCCCTCTACTTCCTTGACCCACCCCTGGACTGGACTACTTGCTATGATGCCCCATAGCAACCAAAGTTAACTCTGTATTTTCTAGTGATATTACCTGTTTTCTTGCTTGTTTCACTTACTATACTGTAAAGTCTTTGAAGGCAAAGAAACATACCATTTTTGTTGTCATTCCTCTGGGGACTAGCTGTGTATATAGTATTTAAAAGTAGGTGTAGGTTGAATGCATGAATGAATTGGATTGTCTGTTATAAAGAGCCAAGACGATAAAAACAAAATTGATAATGTATAGACTGCTGCTAAAGGCATCTATCATATATTAGTTAAGAAAGCACTTTTGAAACATAAAATGTGGTAACTGTGAGATGGGGTAGTGGAAAAAAAATAGAAACCAAGAATGAAAGCTTTCCCCCAAAGTTAACATTGAATTATTAATTTTTTATTAAATTATAATAACCTCAAGTCCCAATGATTCATGGAGAGAATCAAACAGTATAATAAGTTGCATTTGAAAAAAAGAAAACAGTCTTCAAGTATTTTTAACATGAAGCAAAGTGGTATATTTAATTAGTAGATCTGGAACCACTCATTTAGTGCCAAACCATGAGTACAAAGGGTAACAGAACATAAACTGGCTGATGTAGCATCTTCTTTCTGAGGGAAAAAATGGCATATCAGTCTCTACTGTGTCCTTTATTCTCTGTTCACATGCATCAGTAAACAGATACACATTAAACAGATAATGATTATCATTTATTGATCACGACTGACAGTATAATTTAACCAAAGTAACATTCTGTATGTGTATGTGTGCTGTGTGTGTGAGCATCCATGAGTGTATACATGCTCCTCAACACACATTTACCCTTCCAGTATTCAGAAAAAAATATTCTAATTTTCTCCAGGACATCACTGCAAGCCCACTCCAGTCTCAGTTGTTCTAGATGGAATTCACATTTTGCTGAAAATTGCACCATGGATCTTAAGTTTAAGCCAATTAGTATATACTTCCTTCTAGCTTCATAGATTGAAAATACAACCCAATTAAACCCAATGATAAGCAGTGAAGCTTATCTTTTTCTTTTTAAATCCTGGATGTGAGCCTAGAAGTTACTGGAATTCATTTTATATCTATAAGGAAAGAGATCTGAAAAATATGTAAGATGTAGGGGGAAGGGAAGGTGAGAACTGAAGAGAAAAAAGTTGGGAATCTAATTTTGATGACACTACAAAACATTTATAGCCAGCTACACCTGAGCTATTGGAGAAGGAAATGGCAACCCACTCCAGTGCTCTTGCCTGGAGAATCCCAGGGGCAGGGGAGCCTGGTGGGCTGCTGTCTGTGGGGTCACACAGTAAGCGTCTTTTAATTTTCATGACTGAAGTGACTTAGCATACCTGAGCTAACTGCTTATAGCCAGGTATACCTGAGCTATGTGTGTTTAGAATTTTCAGTTAAATATGTGTTTATTAAGGTAATTTGCATCAATTTTTAATTGCTTACAGCCAAAAAGATGTAATGAAGAATAGTCTCTCTCCTCAAGAACTTACAGATTAGAAGGGAATCAGATTTCAGTCAGTCAGTCAGTTCAGTTGCTCAGTCGTGTCTGACTCTTTGTGACCCCATGCATCGCAGCCCGCCAGGCCTCCCTGTCCATCACCAACACCTGGAATTCACTCAGACTCATGTGCATCGAGTCGGTGATGCCATCCAGCCATCTCATCCTCGGTCGTCCTCTTCTCCTCCTGCCCCCAATCCTTCCCAGCATCAGAGTCTTTTCCAATGAGTCAACTCTTCACATGAGGTGGCCAAAGTACTGGAGTTTCAGCTTTAGCATCAGTCCTTCCAATGGACACTCAGGACTGAGCTCCTTTAGGATGGACTGGTTGGACCTACTTGCAGTCCAAAGGACTCTCAAGAGTCTTCTCCAACACCACAGTTCAAAAGCATCAATTCTTTGGCACTCAGCCTTCTTCACAGTCCAACTCTCACATCCATACATGACTACTGGAAAAACCATAGCCTTGACTAGATGGACCTTTGTTGGCAAAGTAATGTCTCTGCTTTTTAATATGCTATCTAGGTTGGTCATAACTTTCCTTCCAGGGAGTAAGCGTCTTTTAATTTCATGACTGCAGTCACCATCTGCAGTGATTTTGGGAGTACCTTATTATTTTTTTTATTTGCTTATTTTTCTCCAAGTTTTTTTTCAATAATAAACAACTATTTCTTTATAAGGAAGAAAACAATACATCTTCAGATTTAACTGTAAAAAGTTTTCACATTCATTTAACTCCTTTGTATTTGGTGGCTCAGTGGTGGGGAATCCGCCTGCAATGCAGGAGACCGCCTACAATGCAGAAGACGCAGGTTTGATTACTGGGTCAGGAAGATCCAATGAAGAAAGAAACAGCAACCCACTCCAGTATTCTTGCCTGAGACATCCCAAGGACAGAGGAGACTTGCGGGTTACATACAGTCCGTGGGTGTCACAAGAGTCAGACACAATCTAGCCACTAAACCACCACTACCACATAACTCCTTCTTTACCTTCCCCTGAAAACTTCCTTCTTGGCCAAAATATCTCAAGATAATAGGTGTAATATTATCATTTTAATTTCTGGTTTTCCCTTTATTCTGAGATTGGAAATTATTACTTTTTAAAAGAAAATTTTCTTCTTAAATAAAAAGGTAGTGTACTGCTATGGAGAGAGCCACTGGTCAGAAAGACCAGAAGTCATTTCTATTCTACTAGTAGAAACTTGGAGAAGTTATTAAATCTCTCCCAGTCCTAGTTTCCTTATGAATAAGTGTGCAGTCAATAATATCTTCATGATTGTTTGCAAAGGGGATTAAATTATGATGAAATGCCTGCCAAATAGTAGGAGCATTCCACAAAATACTTTCCTTCTTATTCCACTTTCACATTGGTATTGAAATTGAGACCCCACCCCCCATAATTTAAGATGTTTTGTTGACACCAGCAGAGAGGCCAGCTTGAACTCATTGCTTCTAATACGAATTCTCTGCCATCTATCTCACAATGATTTTTCTAATGGAATCAGGAAGTAGAAGCATCACACCTGGTATTTCCACTTCCTCTGTGCTTCATAGCTCGTATTTCTAGGCAGCAAAAAAGCACGTATTCCTTAACATTTAACGACAATTCTGTTTATTTGATAATGGCCTTTGATCTGGCAAATTTATGGCTTTATCTGTCTCCCTACTTCCTAAGGATCAGATGAGTGTTCTCAAGTATAGAAAGAAAAGAAGTCAACCATGCATCACAGAGACAAAAGCTCACTTTGTTGTTTTAAGCTAAGCCACCTTGTAGAATAAACATGCTTGAGATCACATAGCTCATGGTCACTTAATTCTTGGGCTGCTCTTACTTCTTCCCAGACAAGTCATTTCCAGGATGAGTAGACAAATATTGACACTGTGTTAGGACAAGAAGAAGGATACAACACTACTGAGCCATGTTTCAAGCAGGAGGCCAACTTCAGTGTACTTTCTTAAGATAAGTAGAAATGGTGATTACCAATAATGTGATTGAGTTATCAAGGATCACTATGGGGCCAGACTAAGAACGTATGTTGATCAGGGTTGAACAGCCATTTTTTCAAAGAGCAAACACTTGGAAATTGCTATTAGAACAGATCAAACTGTCAGTCTTCTATTGCAAACCCTGAAATACATGGTAGGTGTTTGGAGCTAGAAGGAATCTTAGAAATAAATCTCTTACCCAAACTTTCTGCATCATGGGAAGAAAACTTATATGGGAAATCTGAGGCTCAGACAAATTATTGGTTGAATCAGAATTGAACTTGTGCCTTTAAATACCGGTCAGCCCTCTTCCATATGCTATACTGATTTTCCTAATGCAAGTGAGATATTAGAAGCACTGAAAATGGCATTTCTAGTTTAACATACCTATGCATGACATGTTTGGATGTGACAGTTGGATTATAAAGAAAGCTGAGTGCCAAAGAATTGATGCTTTTGAACTGTAGTGTTGGAGAAGACTCTTGAGAGTCCCTTGGACTGCAAGGAGATCCAACCAACCCATCCTAAAGGAAATCAGTCCTGAATATTCATTGGAAGGACTGATGCTGAAGCTGAAACTCCAGTACTTTGGCCACCTGATGCGAAGAGCTGACTCATTTGAAAAGACCCTGATGCTGGGAAAGATTGAAGGTGGGAGGAGAAGGGGATGACAGAGGATGAGATGGTTGGATGGCATCATCGACTTGATGGACACGAGTGTAAGTTAACTCTGGGAGTTGGTGATGGACTGGGAGGCCTGGCGTGCTGCAGTCCATGGGATTGCAGAGAGTCAGACATGACTGAGTGACTGAACTGAACATACCCAAGACAGTCAAATAATATCAAAGTACTTATTCCTTGACATTTGTTTTTTTCAACAAATATAATTAATGATCATTTGTCATGCAATACATACTCATCAAGGAGAGGTAGATTTATCTAATTAATGAAATATCTTCATACTGAAGAAATAATGGGATGTCTCTTGTACATTATAGACTTCTTCTTCACCTGGGGCTGAGCAAAAGGGCATTTTCATTCAGGCGAATAAACAATGACACAAAATGTCTCTGGCTTTCTCTCTTAAAAGAGAGTTTGTAAGTATTTCCAGGAAGTTAGTCATAGTACTTGATTATGTGTTCAGTTCAGTTCAGTCACTCAGTTGTGTCTGACTCTTTGCAATCCCATGAATCACAGCACACCAGAACTCCCTGTCCATCACCACCTCCCGGAGTTGTGTGTAGGAATATCTTAAAAAGAAGACTACTTCCACCTTCCACCTTGGAGTTTCATGTTTACTTCAATATTCTGGAAGCTTCCTAAACCAAGGGTTTGCTTTCCTTTGAACCTGGCTCCTGATTGGATAAAAGGAGATTCCCAGTGACTTATATCAAACTTTTCTTGAATTATGTAAGCAATGAGTGGAAGGAATGGAAAAGCATTTGAGAAAGAGATGACTAGAAAGAACTATGTATAAACACATGAGAGCTAACTTCCTAGCCATTTTGAAAATATATCTTATGTTTCTTAATATTCTGCCCACACTGAAAACAGATGCATAAAGACAAATCATAATGTTATAGATTTTGTAATCCAGGCCATAGAATCTACTTGTAACCAAAGTATCACTGCCTAGTACCAGTCAGAATCCAGCTCTTGCTGCTCCATTGTGGATTAGCATTTTATTTGGGATCACAGCATAGTATTTAGAAATGGGGAGGAGATGTACATTGCTTCCAGACACTTCTATTTTTTTCAGTACACTTTGTCTACCTTGCCCTCAGTTTCTCCAACTTTTAAGTGGGAATAGGATGAACTATCTTATAAAAAAGAGGTGCTATGATAATCAACTGAGATTACATATATGAAAGGAGTTGGAACATGAAAACTGAGTTCTATAGATGATATCTATTATGATTATCACTATCTTTAATCACTTCATTAAATCACTTGTACTAAAATGCTCTGTAATGGAATTCACCCTGTACCTCTCAAGTTCCCACTAGAGTTTAAGCTCCTTGAGAACAGAGTGTATTCGTCTTTAAATCCTTCATCATCCACTGGTGTTTGTGTAAACTTCTTTTGTTTCCCTTCCAGATGTACATCCCGGGTTAGGGAGTTTCTCCTTCCCTTCCTGGTAAGCGATGTTCATCATGATGGCCTTCAGAAGGGCTTGAGCTCCTTCTTCACCTGGACTCTGCAATTTAATTTTAGCCATGAGTGTTGATGGAAAAGGTCACAGAGTTCAAATCACTCTTCAGTGGAAATGAAACTGGAGAAGGGCACAAGGCCAAAAATAAGGCCCTTTCTAAGGAGTGTCTGGGGACACGGACTTCAGCACTTCAAGTGCCCATGATTCCTTCCCTTGCTCAGGCCTGTCAGAGCCCCTGTGCTAGCCTGCACAGGGGCATGAGGGTCCTGCTATAAAAAAGCAGAGGTGCTCTTTCCTGACACCAACCTCTGCAGAAAGGAATGTCCCTCAAATAGCTTTGTTCTTCAGTAATCGCTTATGGGAATCATAGTTCTGAGGGTCCCCCTCTGTTTGCAATGGACACATCTCAGGAGGACAGCTGTGGATAGCAAAGCAATAATGAGTTTTGTTTAGAGGAAGGAACTGTATAAAATAATATTAAGGAATATCTCTGGAATGTCTCCTTGTCCCCATGAAGGAAGGGTCCTGGGCTAGAGGAAGAAATTGTGTTCTATGTTAAAGGCTATGCAATCTTGTATATAGTTCCCCAAACACATTTTGGAATCTATTTATTAAAATCCTTGAGAGCCAAGACTATCAAATATGCCTTATTTTAAACAGTATATTTGCTGCTAACAAAAAGTGCTAGCCTATTACAGCTTATAATTTAAATGTCTGCAGTTATGATTAGCAAGAAGATTTATGTTGCTATGAATCCTTTTTTGTTCCTGGTCTTCTTCTATGTCACTGAGTGTCCATGAATCAGAAACTCCATCTTTGAACTTCCAAACAACCTTGATGTGCTTGCATGAGTTGGCAGTTCAATTTAGAAACCATTACTCCAGTGTACTTGCAGTCTGGTCATATTTTAATTTTCGCTCATATTTTTCACGCACAGTAGTACTGTGAACTTATGGGCTGGCCCACTGTAATGACTGTAATTAAGGCAATTATATGCCATTTACCTCAACCAATGACCTGACCACACTGTGATAGGCATATTCTAGGAACTGGTGGAAAGCTGAACGAAAGTCTATGCTTCCTAAAGTGATAAGACACAGCTCCCTATATACTGGCCCAACCTAGATCTCCAAGTTTCTCTCTTCTGCTTTCTCTGACTCTCACTTGTCTATCAATATTGAAGTTTTGCTTACAGTTTTCTCCACCCAAAAAGTATTTCATTCCTCTTCGGCTTCATTTGTGTTGTTCCTCTCATTTGGATTGACTTTCTCCATGTCTTCATTTGACTGACAGCAGGTCATCTTCATAATTTAGCTGGCATGTTATCATAGAAAGTCTCCCTGACAGTCCCCTTCGCCTGCTGTCTAATTAAACACTGATCATCTAATTTATCACTGTATGCCCCCGTGGACAAGTACTGAACATAGCATATTTCAAATGATATTACAATTGCCTTTTTGTTTCATGTCTCTTTCTCTTACTAGGAACTCCTAACGGTGAGAGATCTTACTATGGATTGACTATTTTTAAATCTCTCTCGAAACTCTGCAAAGATATGTTGAAGCCCCAACCCTGGTACCTATAAAGGAGAAGTCACTTGGAAATAGGGATTTTGCAAATATAATAATGAGGCAAGTTAAGATGAGCTGATACTAGAGTAGGGCAGCTTTTTAGTCGAATATGACAGGTGTCCTTATAAGACAAGAAGCAACAAAGAAACATGGGGGGAAGATGACCAAGTGACAACAGAGGCTGAGATT
Source organism: Madoqua kirkii (assembly GCA_006408675.1). Taxonomy (NCBI): domain Eukaryota; kingdom Metazoa; phylum Chordata; class Mammalia; order Artiodactyla; family Bovidae; genus Madoqua; species Madoqua kirkii. The sequence goes on along the minus strand of SJYC01017394.1, from coordinate 8,504 downwards.
GGAGAGACACAGTTGCAAGCAGAGGGACATCACAGGTTGCCAACGATTGCCAAAAGTAGGAAGAGGCCAGGAAGGTTCTCCTCTAGAACCTTCAGTGAGGGAGGCCCTGCCAGCACCTTGACCTCAGACTTCCAGCTTACAGATGAGAGAGAATACATTTCTGTTTAAGCCACCTGGGCCCTGGTAGGTTGTTCTGGCAGCCTAGGAAACAGAACTTTTTCTTGTTGAACATCATAGTTAAAGTGTCAACATAAATCTTGCCACTTAGTATACATTCAAATGACTTTGTTATCTAAACTAACTGGAAATACCTAGAATGCCCCACTGCTTCCTTCCCCTCAGTCCTGCCCAACCACAAAGACCCATGGAAGCCTCTCTCACCCTTGGGGAACCTCCCATCATCCAGTCCTTTTTCCTCTGGGCTATTAAATCCTTTTACTATTTGTAATAATTTTAATCCTGGCTATCCCGTGATCTATAATGCATAGCTTGCCTTCTCAAAAGATTTCACACACTCTAAAGCCTGGGAGAAACTCCATCTCAGTTGTATAGTGTTACTTCTGTACATTTCACACTCAGCATGTAACATATTCATAACTATATCCTACATTGAATATACAATAATATATAAGTATTTCCTACATTTCAAATTGTAGTGAGAGAAGTAAGGCTCAGATTGATGGAAAAAGACATCAGGATAAGAAGTGGCAGGGCTGGGATTTGAACTCAAGCTTATATGATTCCGGACCATGCTTTTCCCACGTCTGCCTTTTAGTAAGACACCAGAGCGGTAGCCACTGACAGGAGTCCTCAATTGCCCTTGCTGTCACTGAAGAAGAAATCTGAGACTTTTGACCAGCAGCAGGAGCTGAGCATTCAGATATGTGGGACATGAAGACCCTGCCAGCCTAGAGAGCCAGAAACCAGAGCCAGCAGCACACACACAGAGTCCTCTTGTAATCTCCTGACATGAAGTCCCGTATCTCCTAATTCCCTGTTGGGTGGCTCACTCTGATCCAAATGCCCAAAATAGCAATTCAACTTTTAGTAAGTGCAGTTGGGTTTCATTTGTAAATGGTAGCAGAAAAAAAAAAAAATAACATCGAAGAAGCTACCAACAGATCATCTTTACCCTATTTTTAGTCATTATTCTTTGAGTCCTCCTTCCTTATTCCTGCAGGCATAAGATTGGAGAGGGAGAGTTTCTTAATCAAAACCAGGAATTCCTGAGCTGTATGGAAAATACACAAATGCTATCAAATTCTATCCTTCTAAAGTAAGAACCAATACAGTACTGTGAAATGGAATAAGCATTAAACAAAAATAAAAAAATAAAAATTTATAAAAAAAAATAAAGTAAGACTATATGCCATAAAACATTCTGTAAATTTCTAACAGTGACAGTAAGAAACAGGGTCATTACTTTAGAAATAGGCACAGGACATTTCTTGATGGCTTTCATAGAACTGAGAGTATTTTTCATTATCTTTAATTATATTTTTATTATATGTTACAGATGCACAATATAGTGATTCACAATTTTTATAGATTATAGTTCATTTATAGTTACTATAAAATATTAGCTATGTCCTCTGTGTTGTACCATATATCCTAGAAACTTATTTTATATCTAATAATTTGTTCTTAATTCCTCACCTCTAAACTGTCCTTTCCCTGCACTGGTAACCACTAGTTTGTTCTCTGTAAGTCTGTTTCATTTTTTTATTTTTGTTGTGGTTATATTCACTAGTTTGTTGTATTTTTTTTTAAAAGATTCCACACATAAGTGATGTGTGTGTGTGTTAGTCATTTCGTCATGTCTGACTTTTTGTGACCCCCATAGACTGTAGCCTGCCAGGCTCCTCTGTCCTTGTAATTCTCCAGGTATGAATACTGGAGTGGCTTGCCATTTCCTTTTCCAGGGGACCTTGCTGACTCAGGGATCAAAGCCCCGGTCTCCTGCATTGCAGGTAGATTCTTTACATCTGAGCTATAGGAAAGTCATAAATGGCATCATACAATATCTGTCTATTTATTTCCCCTAATATAATGTCTTCCAAGTCCATCCATATTGTTGCAAATGCCAAAATTATTTAAAATCATTTTTATTATATTACTATTAGATTTGTTAAAATAGTGTCTTAGAGCCAGATTGGGCTGCTGTAACACAATACCTCAGATGGAGTGGTCAATAGTCATACATTTTCACGCTTCTGGAGGCTGGATTGCCAAGATCAAGGTGCCAGAAGATGTGGTTTCTGACGAGGACATCATGCTGACTTACATATGGCCTCCTTCTCATTGTATCCTTACACGAGGAAATAGAGTTCTGGTCCCTCTTACTCTTATGATGAGGAAACTAATCTTAACATGAGGGCCCTGGCCTTTTTACTTCATTTAAACCTAAATACTTTCCAATGGCTTCACCTCCAAATACAATCACATGGAGGGTTAGGGCCTCCATCTATGAATTTTGAAGGTGGGGACACAAACATTCATCTCACGACTAATAGTGCGTGATTTGAAACACAAACTTTTGCTCACTAACAAAACCTTAGCAATGTATAAACTGAAAGGAAGATAATGCAAAATGTTTAATTCTGAATATTCACAGTCATGAAATGTTTATTTCATTATTCTAAAAAACTTAAGTATATTTTCAAAATCAATGTAGTAAGAAACCTATATCTTACTCCTGCTCCCAGAATTTACCACCTGTGTGACTTGAATAGGTTACCTAAGCTTTTTGATGGGGCACCCAAATCTCAGATCATTTGCATGTGCATATCAATGATGATAGTAAAAGTTTATAGCTCATTCAGTAAACTAGGAATCCATGTGTCTTCAATGATATAAATGAATAAATAAGTGGGACAAGATGAGGGCTCTTTGTTACAGTAATACATATGGATGGAGTTTAAAGTTATTTGATGATCATCATAGAAATAATTTGGGTGAGAAATATCAGTGGATGGCAAAACTAAAGGATGGAAATGAGATGTAAAGTAGGATTTTGCAGACTCAAAGAATCACCTCATGATATACCCATTAATCGCAAAAATAATTATGGAGTAAACTAGATGATACCAGGTGACCAATATTAATGCCACCAGTAATGAAACAGTTGGCATCCTGTGCCATTTGAATGGGAGACAATGAGAATACAGCATCACTTCTGTTGATATTCTAGCCAAAAATGTATGACCTGGGTCTAATCATGGTGAAGCACTGGAGAAAACCCGAAAGAAAGACATTCTACTAAATAGTTGATCAGTGATCTTCAAAAATGTGACAGTCAGAAAAACCAAGAAAAGACTCAGCAACTAATGCAGGTTGAAGGAGATCAGAGGAATGCGACAGCTCAGAACAATATATAACACTAGATTGGACCCTTTGATCATAAAGAATGTTATTGGGACAGCTGGCAAAACATCAACAGGATATCTGGGCAAATGAAGATATATCAATTCTTTGCAGTAATCTTACATGAACAATTTTTTTAAGGTTTGAAATCGCTTCTAATTAAAAGTTAAAAAAATATTTTAAAAGATAACTTGAATTCTGGATGTAATTCCATTTTGTGACAGGAAGCAAACAAGTTCCAAATACGATTTTGAATTGATAATTAAATTTGAGAACCTTCAGCTACCATTGTTGTTTTCCAGAATAGAGGAAGATATTTTTGTTCTTGTTAATGCTAGTGCTTGAAAAAAAAATCTAAGAAACTTAAAATGATCTGTTGCTTTGATCTTATGGCGTTATTTAGGGGAAGCTGGAAAGCAAATGAAATTCTTCCCAATCACATACTTGATGCATTTAATTATAGGCATTATTTAGGGGATACATGAAAGCATTTTGTTGGTATCTTTTGTTTCTTTCATGATAAAAACAAGGGAATTGTTTTGTGTGGGGGGGAGTGGTTTTTTTTTTTCCAGAAGATAATGCATTTTAGAGGCTTTGCGTGCTTTAAGTGTTTCTCAGGGCTGATTAAAGCCTTGCGTTTGGATTGGAAAGCTAGTGCTCATCTGTGTAATAAATGTCCTTTCACTGCATGAAAGAAGGGCTTCTTAAGTCAGAGTTAGAGACATGGCAGGATTACACAGGACAGGTGGCAGAGTTATGACTGGGGAAAAGCTACCAGGGGGAGGCAGGGAATTTAGGGAGTGAGGGACATTCATTTCCAGAATTATTAAAATTTTGATTTTCTTTGTTATTTAACCAAGTTAAATATTCCTTCTTCACAATGTGTATATTTTAATCTCCACTGTAGCCCAGCTACACAAAAGTGAAAGTGTTAGTCAGTTGAGTCTGACTCTTTGTGACCCCATGAACGGTAGCCCATCAGTCTCCTCTGTCGTGGGATTCTCAGGCAAGAATACTGAAGTGGGTTGCCATGCCCTCCTCCAAGGGATCTTCCCAATCCAGGGAGTCTCCTGCATGGCAGGCAGATTCTTTACCATCTGAGTTGCCTGGGAAGCCCAGTTACCTAGAGCAATATCAATAAATAACTGATAATTGATTTGAAAAGTGAATAAATGAGTAACGATGGGTGACTGAAATGAATGTCTGGATTATGTCCTTTTATCCTTTACTCTCTCTTTCTAGAGACTCCAGAGCAAGAATCAGATTACCAGTCATGGGCCAGATCTGGCTTGCTGCCTAGTTTTGTAACTAAAGTTTTATTGGAACACAGCCATGCCCACCTCTCTACATACTGACTGCTTTCCTGCTGCAGTAGCAGAGCTGAGTGCTTACAATACAGGCTTCACAGGCCATCAACCCCACCATGTTGACTGACTCCTTCCATAGAAATGTTTGCTGACTCCTGTTCTAGAGAATGTTCAAGTGCTTAGAGTTTAAATGGTGATAAAGCCCAAGAGATACAACCTGATAGTGTTTGCTTTTAGGATATGATTCATAACTATTACTTCAGTCTCTTAGAGTCCTTTGAAGACAGCTCATAAGTAATAATCTTACTGTTTGCTCTTCATGTTTTGCATTAGGAAGCAGTCCTTTCTGGGTATTATGACATAAGCAACTGGAAACAGATGACTGCTGACAAAGGTGTTAGAAGGACTAGAAGGACAAAAATGAGACAGTCACAGGTTAGTAACTAGGAGACTAATATTAAGACTACCCCCCTAAGGCTGCAGAAACAAACAAGAACATAAATGGTTTTCCTTGGCACTCACCATTGCCCATCACCAACACTGATGATGTTGGAAACAAGCTGCCTGAATGGGAGCCCAGGACTGCACACACACCAGCTAGCAGTTGCTGCCACTGCTGGAGAGGCCACCAAAAGATGGGGGAAACAGTACTTTTTCTCCTTCACTCCTTCCAGACTCCCATGTATGCCTCCAATGGCCTAAACAGACAAGGAGCCTGTTGGCAAGGGTATCTGGCAGATGTGGCTTATGAACTGCTAGTCCCAAGAGTCAAAAGGAGGAATATGGACAATGACTATGAGGCTGAAGGACAACAGAAACTAGCTGCCCAAAACTCATGATACTTCACTCACTTGATCATCAGGTTTATCTCCTTATCAGAGAGTCCTCTTCAGTAGTGGTGGCGGTGATGGTGAGAAGAGTGCCATACAGTGATACAAGAAGAGAACACAGCATCTACAAAGCCGAAGAGCTGAGAAAGAGTATGATAAGAGTGTCTGATATACTTTGATTAAAAACACATGATGGGGCAAAAGGAATGCTATTTGCAGAAGCTAGAGAGGCAAAGCTGGACAGGGGAAAGAACATCAGGAACCCGACACGGTTGGAAGAAGTGGAGGCATGAGCAAGACATAAACAGGGCTGTGGGGTCTGACCAAGTTTTAGCTATTCCAGGCCCGATATTCCTCAAGAGAGGAGTCAGATTCCAGGTCCCTAGGCCAAGGATCGATGAAAGGAGCCACAGGGCAGTTTCTGTTTTTATGATGATTCAGACTGATCAGCTGTAGGTGCCTATAGATCTGAATTGTGAAGGATTCTTACCACCTCCAGGTTCATTGGGAAACAGCACCATGGGGCCTGCCGCCAGCACAGACATGGTGCACTGTGTCTTACGTCTGCTACTCTGATCTATAGTAATCAGTGTATATACCGGGGAGTATTTTCTAACTTAGGAGTTTCCAAAGACAGCAAAAGGATTTGTTGAGAATGAGTGCTATGACTAAATAAGTCTTCAGTACATAGTTTTATGTACTGAAGAAAAAAGGGTCTGCAATAGATTCTCACATTAGTATCCAATCGTTCTTAGTTTAAAAAAAAAAAAACGGTGATAACATGAGTAAGTATTGCTAGGGAATAGGTTTCTGGCTGGTCTGACTCAGACATCCTTCTGTGGGTTGTACTGGTTCCATGGCTACTTGCCAGAGTTAGATATGTTGCATCAGAACACAAAAATTCTTCCTTCATATGGAGAGAACTGGTTTTAGTCCACAAAACCATGAGAAATAAACACACCTTTATTTTGTATACATTAACTTAATTTCTATATTGTTTCAATGCCATGTGTAGTTGTAGATGGGAAAACTAAACTGATTAAGATCCTTGCCTCCCATTTCCCTCAAGATGAATTTTAGAATAACAGAGACCACACAGTCTCTTATAGCCGCTGATCTTGTTTGATATTCAGTGAGTCTCCCATTGTTGCTGTGTTGGCTACAAGTCCTCTTTAGGCCTTGGATGTACTGATTCTGGGCCATGCCAAGGTGTGGAAAGTCTTTTCAGAGACTGCTTGCCCACACGCATACACACACACACACGCACACAGAACTCTCTGCCTTCTTTTGGTTCCTTCTTGCCATACTAAAGCATCATCTGATCATCCTCAAAGCTGTGCTTCCATAAACCCATCTTGGCCTGTCATTGGCTTTCACGGAGATGGTCAAAAAATTACACAGTCTCAGAGATCCATCAACCTCTGCACTCTTAGTGGCTCCCTTCAGACCTTTCCCATTCAGGGAAGCTGGGGAGTATTAACTATGTGGCGTGAGGTGAGAGTAAGGGTAAAGGTAAGGAAACCTTTAAATCAACAATACCCTCCCTACATTTGCTTCTGCAGTTACTAAAAAATAGCCTTTAGTTATTGGACCTTTATGTGTTAACGTAGAGACTAATGCAAAAAGCTGAAGGTCTGATATGTGCATTTTTTTCAGACTTCCATGAGGACTGTCTCTTCTTTAAGGAATGGTTGGTTGTTCCCTTATTTCTCTCTTTGGTGCTCTTTCCACAAACACAAAAAGGAAATAAGTAAAGGAATGACAGAGGTAGATCCCATATTCTGTAGATGAGGAAACAAACAAGCCAGCTTGACCTACATTCACGTACCTGATTCGTGGCAGAGTCAGTCGCGAACCAAGGCTTTCGATTGTGAGGTCAGGGCGCTTGCTCCAGAGCCGTGCTTCTCCAGATGTGGTAAGCATGGGGAAAATGTGCCAAATGACTTGAACTGACATTTTACCAAAGGTGATCTGCAAATAGCCAGGAGTACGTTGTTAGCCGTCAGGTTAATTAACTTTGTTAGTTAATTTGCCAAGAGCTGGAGACAACTGAAGGGACTGAGCGCTCACTCGTGGTTGCACTAGTGATAGAGAGTCTGCCTGCCAGGGCAGGAGATGCACGAGACAGGGATTCAGTCCCTGGGTTGGGAAGATCCCCTAGAGAAGGGCATGGCAACCCACTCCTATATTCTTGCGGGGAAAATCCCATGGACAGTGGAGTCTGGCAGGCTGCAGTCTATAAGGTCACAAAGAGTCCGACCTGACTGAAGCGACTTAGCATACCAAAGTGCTCCACGGAAGTGAAAATAAGAACTGCCATGTCATGCCATGTCACTAGTATGGCAAAAGTGAAAAAGACTAAACATACCAAATACTGTCAAGGATGTGGACAAACTGGAACTCTCATACATTGCTGGTAGGAATACGAGAACTCCTTGGCAGTATCATATAAATTTAAATATATGTTTACAATCCACCATATCTACTATGTATTTTTACAAGAGAAATAAAAAATGTATGCTCACAAAAATAAGAATGTTTATAAAATCCTTATGCATAACAGCCCCAAACTTGAGACAATCTTTACGTCTGTGAATAGGACAATTGATAAAAATTTTCATATACTCAGTATTCTCTAATGCTACTCAAAGGAACAAATGATAGATACCTATAGCAAAATGACTGAATCTCAAAAATATGTATAAAGCAAACCACACACTTACATACATTGTGTAATTCCATTTATGTAGATTTAAATAAAACCTATGGCGACAGACGGAGAAGGCAGTGGGACCCCACTCCAGTACTCTTGCCTGGAAAATCCCATGGACGGAGGAGCCTAGTAGGCTGCAGTCCATGGGGTCGCTAAGAGTCGGACGTGACTGAGCAACTTCACTTTCACTTTTCACTTTCATGCATTGGAGAAGGAAATGGCAACCCACTCCAGTGTTTTTGCCTGGAGAATCCCAGGGACGGGGGAGCCTGGTGGGCTGCTGTCTAGGGG
>SJYC01017393.1:0-34737 GCA_006408675.1 Madoqua kirkii | reverse complement strand
TGACTGAGCAACTTCACTTTCACTTTTCACTTTCATGCATTGGAGAAGGAAATGGCAACCCACTCCAGTGTTTTTGCCTGGAGAATCCCAGGGACGGGGGAGCCTGGTGGGCTGCTGTCTAGGGGATCACCCAGAGTCGGACACGACTAAAGCGACTTAGCAGCAGCAGCATGGTGACAGATGTTAGAAAGAGGTTATCTCTGGGCAGATAACTAGGAAAAGACATGGGAAACTTTCTCAGGTGATGAAAACATTCCATGTCTTATTTTTGGTGGTGAAGGCCATGTGTAATCAGTTTAATTGAGTCAAATGAATAAACTGTACACCAGACCTAACATTTAGGATTTGTACATTTCACTCAGTGTATACTATACATACTATAGTAAAAACATATCAGATATGAAGTAATAAGATAGTGGCATTAAAAAAATGTAAGGTCCTGAAGCAAACCTGCAGAGACTTACAAATTGGCTTCTTTAATGTGTCCAATCAGATATTCCAATCAGATAAGTCTGGGCAGAGATGAGGACTCTGCCTTTTAATTAGCCTCCCAGGTGATTCTGACACAGGTGTTCAGAGAACCACACTTTAAGAAATACTACTCCTCTCTTTGGTGCCAGGATATATTTTTAACACTATTTTTAATGAGCTTTCCTTTGATTGCCAATTTTCTACTTCCATTTACTGAATAACATTTCTCTACATTTCATCACTGATACAGGTTAAAACAATCCTGTTTTATAGTCTGGATATCTGGATTGGTTTATTGGGCCTATTAATTGGGTTTGATTATGTGAACTTTCATAAAATATTTAAATATATTAATTAAAACACTAGTGGGAATCAGAGTTCCCTTTAAGACAGGGATTTGCTTTCATCTAGAAACCTCTGTACCTGACATATGCACATTGTTTTTCCATGTGTGTGTGTGGTTTTTTTTTCCCTCTTCAGCTAGAAAGCATGAATAAGAAAACATTACCTTGTCGGCACAATGCTTACCAAAGAATGCTGTTCATAATAGGTGTTTGATAAATGGAGATGCTTGAATGGGAAAAAATAAAGCAGCTCTGTGAGACAATGAGCTTGAAAAGATTTCAAATAAATGAAGATACTTCAGACATTTTTTATTCTATGTATTATGTTTGGCACAGTGTTTTCTCATAAAATCCCCATAGTTCCTTTATAAAGGAGGTATATATTATCCCCATTTTACAGATGAGGAAAGAGGCTTGAAGTGGTTTAGTGGCTGAGATCAAACAAATATTGCAACAGATTTTTCAAGTTCGTGAGGCAGAAATGAACAACCAAAGCTATTTCAGAGGCTTGTAACAACACACATTTATTTTTTGTGGATCAGCCTTGGCTTGTTTCATGTGTCCACATGGTCAGATTTGGCTAAAAGAGAGGACTCTGAAAAGAACTGGGGAGACATCACAAGTCAACCACATGGTCTTTGAAATCTCTGCCAGGTCATCACATCCATTCTGCTCCTATTAGCAATGAGTGAGAATCTCTGAGCCCCTTACAGGGAATGGTAGACTGAATGCTTAGTGTTATGGGCTGAATCTTTGTGTCCCTCCAAAATTCATATGTTGGAATATAACCTCCAGTCTGATGGTATGAGGAAGTGGGACCTTCTGAAGGTGTATTATGTTTGGCACAGTGTTTTCTCATAAAATCCCCATAGTTCCTTTATAAAGGAGGTATATATTATCCCCATTTTACAGATGAGGAAAGAGGCTTGAAGTGGTTTAGTGGCTGAGATCAAACAAATATTGCAACAGATTTTTCAAGTTCGTGAGGCAGAAATGAACAACCAAAGCTATTTCAGAGGCTTGTAACAACACACATTTATTTTTTGTGGATCAGCCTTGGCTTGTTTCATGTGTCCACATGGTCAGATTTGGCTAAAAGAGAGGACTCTGAAAAGAACTGGGGAGACATCACAAGTCAACCACATGGTCTTTGAAATCTCTGCCAGGTCATCACATCCATTCTGCTCCTATTAGCAATGAGTGAGAATCTCTGAGCCCCTTACAGGGAATGGTAGACTGAATGCTTAGTGTTATGGGCTGAATCTTTGTGTCCCTCCAAAATTCATATGTTGGAATATAACCTCCAGTCTGATGGTATGAGGAAGTGGGACCTTCTGAAGGTAATTAGGTCATGAGTCTGGAGCCCTTATGAATGAGATTGTTATGTTATGAAACAGCTACTGCTGCTGCTGTTTAGTCACTAACTTGTGTCTGACTTTTTGTGACCCAATGGACTGTAGCCCACCAGGCTCCTCTGTCTGTGGAATTTCTTTGGCAAGAATACTGGAGTGGGTAGCTATTTCCTTCTCCAGATCTTCCCGACCCAGGGTTTGGAGCCAAGTCTCCTGCTTGGCAGGTGGATTCTTTACCACTGAAACACCTGGGAAGCACATGAATGGGATTAGTGCCCTTAAGAAAAAAAAAAAAAAGACCCCAGAGAGCTCTCTTCACCCTCTTTATCTGCCAGTTGAGCATACAAGGAGAAAATGGTAGTTTGCAACTTGACTAGGTTGCAACTCTGATCTCAGACTCTAGACCACCCCCCCATATGAAAAATAATTTTTTTTTTAATTCGCTGCTCAGTCTGATGTTCTGTTATAGCAGGCTCAATTGGCTAATACACTTAAAGAGAATACTAACAATGGTTAACTGACAAAGCCAAAATTCAAATTCATATCTGTATGGTCTGTGCTCAGTCACTCAGTTGTATCTGACTCTTAGCCATCCCATGGAATGCAGGCCACCAGCCTCCTCTGTCCATGAGATTCTCTAGGCAAGAATACTGGAGTGGCTTGCCATTTCCTTCCTGACCCAGGTCTCCTGCACTGGCAGGCAGATTCTTTATTACCACTGCACTACCTTGGAAGCCCATTTATATGGTATTAAGGCCCTTAATCCTTCCACTAAGATCATTCATTTATTAATTCAGTAAATTTTTTGGTGCTATTAGTAGCATGTACTGGCTCTTAAGATGTAATCTGACTCCAGAAAAAACTGTGAATCCTGTCTTTCACTTAACTAGTTATAGAATAACTAAATTTATATTCTCTAATGGAGGTGAAATTTCAAATATTTTCCTCAAAAATAATGACATATGTACAATCCACTTGTTCAAGTATCAGACTTTATATTCAAAGCCTGCTTTGCACAGATCCCTGAAATCTTCATTTGTCTCACTGACATGTTCTCTGGTTTGGATGGATCCCAAATTTTAGGATTCTGAAGATTAAGAACAGGTTAACTAAAACATTTTTGAAACTGATTTTTATTTTGACACCTAAATACATTAAATGACCTGTAATCTACTAGGGCTACCATTTCACATCAAAAACAAAACAGGATGAATACATGTAAAATTTTTGAGAATGCAGAAAATTTAAAATAGCAGAATGAAGATATATTTCGCGTATCACCTTGCTTATAGTTATTTTCTTACTGCAAATTCTTCAGTTTGGAATTCTTCCTTTATCACATTATTGTAAAAATATTCACATAGGTTTTATGATGCCGATTGAATTTAACTTTCTAGTATTATTTCACTCAGTTTGGAATGTGTGGGAAAACAGAGAAACCAAGAATACTTACTAAATATCTTACTAAACTTCTCCCATATGCTTGTCCACAAAGAAAGCTGTCAAGTGTCCAGTGAGAATGAAGAATTATTTAGAAGAGTGTAAGCACGTGCCCTGGACTCCCCAAACAAGTCTGAGATGCTGGCATCTGAGAACACTTCATCCTGGACTGAGCTGCTCTGAGGACCAGTGTATTAGAAGAGTGAGCGTCTAAGTCCCAGAGCTGAAGAAGCCACGCACTGGGGATGGTGGCTCAGGTAGTCCTTGATCTGATTCATTTAATTCAAAAAAAAATTTCTATTGGGTACCTACTTACGTGACATATAAAATTTCTAGGCTCTGAGAAGGTGGCACGGCACAAGATAAGAATCTGACCTTATAGATTTTAGTGATGGTGATCTAACCTCCGCTGAGCACCAGTGCTCATAAATGACAGCTGGTAGGACAGTTGTTAATAATTCTGTGAGACACTGCAGCATATTGCAACCGTGATTTGGTCAGCCTTACTTTCCTTTCCTTTTTCATTAATTTAGCAAAGGACTAACAGCAGTACTACTAGGTTCTGTTAAGATGTTGCTTGTTTTAATTCCTGCCCCTGATTTAATCGCATGTGACTTACATAAAATTGACCCTTCCATTCTTGTGTGAAGATACTTCCTTGAGTAGAAAGGTTGAACAAGGATGATAGACAAGGCTCTGAAGGATCTTGCAGAGTCCCACTTGGCATGCTCCAGGCACATCTTTTTCCCGGTTACTTCCACTCACCAAACATTTTTCAGGTCTCTGGATCACTGCCCATGCTCTCTCTCTTCTCTACCTTTATGCTCCTCCCTCCACTCTACACCTGGATAACCCCTATTCATACTTTAGAGCAAAGCTAAATGCCACTGCTCTATAGCTGCCCTCCCTCACTCAGCCTAAATGAGCCCCCTTCCTCCAATTAGCTATATTTTATTTATAGTATCCTTTTTTTCCCATTGTCCCCTGGATATAGGTAACAGGCTTGAGCTGAATTCTTTTCATGTAACAGGCTCCTGAGTCTAATAGTTAAAAATCCATATTCAAGAAAATTCAGCTTTGGAGCATCATCAACTCACCATCAGCACTGTCCCCATTAAAATGGCCAAAGCTAATGTTACCAAAAGGTTTCTCCATGCTAGAAACTGGGATACCTACATTAAATGAATTATTTTTTTAATCTCACAGTGATCTTATAAAGTAGGTGGTATCATTATGCTCATTTTAAAAATAAGAAAACTGAGGCTCAGAGAATTTCATTTAGTTGTTCGTGCCTTGAAGCTAGTAAGGGATGCATCAAGGATTTAAAATTATGAGACTGATATTAGCACACATGTTTTTAACTACTTTGCTGACAGGTGGTACTCAGTAGTCACGATGGAGACTTCAGGGTAGACTTGTGCTTTCATCCCAAGCCTTTGTAGGTAGGGAAATTGGGGTCTAACGATTTGTGCCGATCTTCTCTGGTGAACTCAGTAACTGGAGAAGACTTCAGTCTACAGGAGAATTCATCTCTGAAAAAGTAGAATTGAAGCAGGAGAAGCAAGGAAACTGACATGATCAAGAAGCAATTGATAAAAGCCCTCGATGATGGGGAAACCACAGACTCCAAAGCATCCCATTTCATCCTCTTACTGTCTCATCCTTGGGAAATTATTTCTTAGCTAGAACCAGAATCTGTCTCCCTGTATTTTGTACCAGTGGCCATGAAAAGTGATTTTCATCAGATTTCAGGGTAATCATCATCTCTCTTAATCCATCTTGTAGTTCCTATTGATGAAGAGAGAGTCCTTTTATTATTTCTAGGTTAATGATATTGGATTAATATTTAAATTGTTCAAAGCCCTTTTCCCTGTATTCATTTATTGGATCCTCACAGCATTTACAGACAAGGGTTATTACCACTACTTTTTTCATTTTATTTTTTCTAGCTTTTAAAAAATTAATTTTTATTGGAAAATAGTTGCTTTATAATGTAGTATGAGTCTTTCTGTATAGCAAAGTGAAATAGCTATATGTATACATTTAGCTTCTCTTTTTTGGATTTTCATCCCATTTAGGTCACCACAGAGCACTGAGTAGAGTTTCCTGAGCTATATAGTAGATGCTCATTAGTTATCAATTATATACATAGTATCAATAGTATTGGGCTTCCCAGGTGAAGCTAGTGCACCTGCCAATGCAAGAGATGTAAGAGACACAAATTCAATCCCTGGGTTGGGAAGAATCCTCAAGAGGAGGGCATGGCAACCCACTCTAGTATTCTTGCCTGGAGAGTCCCATGGACAGAGGAGCCTGGTGGGGTATGGTCCAGGGTAGCAAAGAGTCAGACATGACTGAAGTGACTTAGCATGCAGCACATACATCAATAGTGTTATCACTGCTTTGCGGGTGACAATGCTGAAGATCCAAGATGCGTGATACTTGTACAAGTTAGTATGGCTAATGAGAGACAGAGCTAAGGCCAGCTTTCACTCCGAGTCATCCATGCCCTCTAACGGGATCATTACAAGGCTGTTTCAACCCTACTTCCCTAGTTGCTTATTGGTACCTGGTGAGCTATGCCTTGAATCTCATGGGAAAGAGAGTCAGTTGGGCTGGGGAGAGCAGGCTTCTTGTTCTCCACACAGCACTTACTATATACAAAATTGGCATGGTTGGGATGACAGGACGAAAGTTATAATTTCTCAGGAAAATGTCAGACTAATAGAATAAAGGTCATCAGTCAGTTAAGTGCAGTTCAGTCGCTCAGTCATATCCAACTCTTTGCGACCCCATGAATCGCAGCATGCCAGGCCTCCCTTTCCATCACCAACTCCAGGAGTTCACTCAGACTCATGTCCATTGAGTCAGTGATGCCATCCAGCCCTCTCATCCTCTGTCGTCCCCTTCTCCTCCTGCACCCAATCCCTCCCAGCATCAGAGTCTTTTCCCATGAGTCAACTCTTCACATGAGGTGGCCAAAGTACTGGAGTTTCAGCTTTAGCACCATTCTTTCCAAAGAAATCCCAGGGTTGATCTCCTTCAGAATGCACTGGTTGGATCTCCTTACAGTCCAAGGGACTCTCAAGAGTCTTCTCCAATACCACAGTTCAAAAGCATCAATTTTTTGGTGCTTAGCCTTCTTCACAGTCCAACTCTCACATCCATACATGACCACATGAAAAATGATAGCCTTGACTAGACGGACCTTAGTCAGCAAAGTAATGTCTCTGCTTTTGAATATACTATCTAGGGTGGTCATAACTTTTCTTCTGGGGAGTGAGCGTCTTTTAATTTCATGGCTGCAGTCACCATCTGCAGTGATTTTGGAGCCCCCAAAAATAAAGTCTGACACTGTTTCCACTGTTTCCCCATCTATTTCCCATGAAGTGATGGGACCAGATGCCATGATCTTCGATTTCTGAATGTTGCACTTTAAGCCAACTTTTTCACTCTCCCCTTTCACTTTCATCAAGAGGCTTTTGAGTTCCTCTTCACTTTCTGCCATAAGGGTGGTGTCATCTGCATATCTGAGGTGATTGATATTTCTCCTGGCAATCTTGATTGCAGCTTGTGTTTCTTCCAGTCCAGCGTTTCTCATGATGTACTCTGCATATAAGTTAAATGAGCAGGGTGACAATGTACAGCCTTGACGTACTCCTTTTCCTATTTGGAACCAGTCTGTTGTTCCATGTCCAGTTCTAACTGTTGCTTCCTGGCCTGCATACAGATTTCTCAAGAGGCAGGTCAGGTGGTCTGGTATTTTCATCTCTTTCAGAATTTTCCACAGTTTCTTGTGATCCACACATTCAAAGGCTTTGGCATAGTCAATAAAGCAGAAACAGATGTGTTTCTGGAACTCTCTTGCTTTTTTGATGATCCAGCGGATGTTGGCAGTTTGATCTCTGGTTCCT
Organism: Madoqua kirkii; assembly: GCA_006408675.1. NCBI lineage: Eukaryota > Metazoa > Chordata > Mammalia > Artiodactyla > Bovidae > Madoqua > Madoqua kirkii. Next base: position 27,216 of record SJYC01017393.1, on the reverse strand, counting down.
CTGCCTTTTCTAAAACCAGCTTGAACATCTGGAAGTTCATGGTTCATGTATTACTGAAGCCTGGCTTGGAGACTTTAGAGCATTACTTTCCTTCCTTTTGAGATGAGTGCAATTGTGCGGTAGTTTGAGCATTCTTTGGCATTGCCTTTCTTTAGGATTGGAATGAAAATGGACCTTTTCCAGTCCTGTGGCCGCTGCTGAGTTTTCCAAATTTGTTGGCATATTGAGTACAGCACTAAAGGCAGACTAATAGAAAAAAAAGGTCATACATATCATCAAATTCAAGCCTGACATTTACCAAGGACAATTGTTCCATCATAAAAATATCAGGCTTTTGGAGCCTTTCAATTAAGCCCTCACAAGACATCCTGATTCTTTACCAAGAAGGAGGAAAGGAAAGGATAACAAAGAGCGTGTATGTTTGGTGTCGGGGTGTTGGATGAGGGTGGGGAGAAGTGATGGCAGATGACAAGAGGAAGACCAAAGGGGCATTCCTGTGGTTTCAAGAGTCAATTGAGCTCCTAATTCTTTGTGACCAGTAGTAGGATTAAGAGTTCAGAAGGGCAGGTCAAACAAGGGCACAGGGTCAGGCTGGGTCTTGCAGAAATGTGACTCAGGAAATGCTGGCAGACTGGGCCCCCATACCTTCCCCAGCAGGCCTCCAATTAGGATTTAATGGCCAAATGTGGAATGCATTAGGAGTTCTGAGCAGAACGTGTGTGTTCAAAGGAGCCGCCTCTTTTTAGCTAAGTAGGAAAACATTCCTTCATGGTCACTCTCCTCCTGAGCCATGCTAATTTTGGGGGCCTCACCGGCAGTGGTGCCTTGCAAAGATTTCACTTACAAGTGGCCTGGGCATAACCTTCTGTTTGCCTTGAGGATGACACAAAGAATCAGCGGATCCACTGGCTCTGTTTGGTATTTGGGTTGACATGGGAAGTAGGAAGAATCATCTGACCTGGGATTCTTTGTGATTGTGGATGTGGTCAGTGTGTATCCCACACATATAAGATACATACAGAGAAAATGCAGATGCCTCAGTAGTTACAGGTAGATGAGGTAAGACAGAGTTAAAATATTTGCCTACTTCTGTGTGTGTTCCTGCTGTGTCTATCTACCTACTAACCTACTTATTGATATATTTCTTTTTTTTTATGTTTCTCTTTAAATGCTATCTTGTCACAGAGGGGAATTCAAGCAGCTTTCCAAGGTATACTGTACATGTGTGTGTACATGAGCATGTGCATGTGAGCACACACATGTATGAGTACATATGGGTGTATAAAAGAAGTGTATAGTATATAAACATGCCTGTGCATATATATGAATCTGCATATCCCTTATACCTCTGAGTGACTGAACATAGGAATTAGGAAAAACGTTAGCATCTGTGAAAATGCTTCTGGAAGTGAGGATACACAAAGCATAAAAGATTAGCTCTGCTTCCACCAGTATGTGTAATGGCATATTCTGCAAGTGTGAATGCAATGACTTTCTCTGATGATATATATGCTCTGCATGTGTTGCTTCACATGAACATGAATGATACATAGGATCATGCGTGGATACATGTGATACCTTTGTTGAGACTGTATGGGAATGGATATACATGGCACTTTTGTAGTCCATATATTTGTGTGCAAATATGCAATAATGTGAATACCTATGAATGCCACATAAACTAGAATGTGCATATGTATGGTTATGTCTAATGAATGGATGTATCTAGTGGGTTGGACAAAAATTTGTTCAGGTTTTGTCATATGATGTACATTTTTGGCCAACCCAATATATTACATTATATATATTCATACACAGGCATATACATGTCTACACATATACAGGCATACCTTGTTTTATTGTACTTTATTTTACCTTACAGATTTTGTGATTTTTTTTTCAGATTTAAGATTTATGGCAACCCTGCATTAAGCAAGTTTTCTGGCACCGTTTTTTTTTTGTATTTGCATGTTTCTAGCAGTATTTGCTTACTTCATATCTCTGTCATGTGTTAATAATTCTTACAATATTTCAGACTTTTGTTATTGTCATATGTTGTGGTGATCTGTGATCAGTTTTGATGTTACTACTACGACTCAGTAACGGCTCAGAGATTAGTTAACATTTTTTAGCAAAAGAGTATTTTGAAATTGAGGTACGTACATTGTTTTTCAGACATCATGCTATTACATGCACCTTTAGATGCACTGAGAAACCAAACACTTTGTGTGACTTGCTTTATGGGATATTAGCTTTATTGTGATGATCTGGACTTGAACCTGAACTGCAATATCTTCCAGGTATGCCTGTGTTATACATATATTTGTGTTTATATGTATATATGCATATATGTATACATGTAAGAAAAAGCAAGAGAGTTCCAGAAAAGCATCTATTTCTGCTTTATGACTAACTGGAAAATTCTAAAAGAGATGGCAATACCAGACCACCTGACCTGCCTCTTTAGAAGCCTATATGCAGGTTAGGAAGCAACAGTTAAAACTGGACATGGAACAACAGACTGGTTCCAAATAGGAAAAGGAGTACATCAAGGCTGTATATTGTCACCCTGTTTATTTAACTTCTATGCAGAGTACATCATGAGAAATGCTGGGCTGGAAGAGGCACAAGCTGGAATCAAGATTGCCGAGAGAAATATCAATCATCTCAGATATGCAGATGACACCACCCTTATGGCAGAAAGTGAAGAGGAACTCAAAAGCCTCTTGATGAAAGTGAAAGGGGAGAGTGAAAAAGTTGGCTTAAAGCTCAACATTCAGAAAATGAAGATCATGGCATCCGGTCCCATCACTTCATGGGAAATAGATGGGGAAACAGGGGAAACCTTGTCAGACTTTATATTTTGGAGCTCCAAAATCACTGCAGATGGTGACTGCAGCCATGAAATTAAAAGACACTTCCTCCTCTGAAGGAAAGTTATGACTAACCTGGACAGCATATTAAAAAGCATAGACATTACTTTGCCAACAAAGGTCCATCTAGTCAAGGCTATGGTTTTTCCAATGGCCATGTATGGATGTGAGAGTTGGACTGTGAAGAAGGCTGAGTGCCTAAGAATTGATGCTTTTGAACTGTGGTGTTGGAGAAGACTCTTGAGAGTCCCTTGGACTGCAAGGAGATCAGCCCTGGGATTTCTTTGGAAGGAATGATGCTAAGGCTGAAACTCCAGTACTTTGGCCACCTCATGTGAAGAGTTGACTCATTGGGAAAGATTCTGATGCTGAGAGGGATTGGGTGCAGGAGGAGAAGGGGATGAGAGAGGCTGAGATGGCTGGATGGCATCACTGACTTGATAGACGTGGGTTTGGGTGAACTCCGGGAGTTGGTGATGAACAGGGAGGCCTGATGTGCTACTATGCATGGGGTCGCAGATTTGGTCACAACTGAACGACTGAACTGAAACACATATGTGTGTATATAAATACATATATGTGTATATACCTATTACAAAAATGTGCTAGTTATGTTCTCCCATCAATTTTAACACATTATTGACTAGAGACATATTAAAGCCACAGGTGTTTGTTTCTGCAAAACCCCCGGTCAATTATGTGTTAACAACAAACCCTGTCATCTTCCCGAAGCACCAGCTGTTCCTTGAGATCTCACTGTGAGCTATGCAGTGGACTCGGTGCCAGTGGACATGACACAGAGCGAAACTACCCTTCATGGAATGACTGCCTCTAATGAATGGGGCAGGACAGGTGGCCAAGGGATGTTCTGGAACTTAAACCTGCATGTGTCAGACATGCAGGGAGGGCTGAAGAGAAATCAGCACTGTACCTGGAGGCTTGTGCTGTGCTAGCACTCAGAGTAGACACAACAGGGTCCTTCCCAGCAAGGTGTTTACAGGGCTATGGAAACACAGATTTCACACGAATAATTTTAATGCACCGCCAGGATGATGCTCTAATTAAGGCAAAGAAAGTGGAACGAACTAACCTCTTGGGAGCTGTAAGAGGCTTGTCAGAGTGAAGACTGTAACAACGCAAATTTGCCTTCTAGGATGGATTCACTAGGCAGAAAAATTGGTGGTGGGTGGTTGGGGTAGATGGGTATATGGAGGGGAGGTACAGTAGATATCCTTGAGGGTGAGGATGAGAGAAACACGCACAGAGTTTGGAAAGGAGGAAGCTCCTGTGGTGGCCAGAATATAAACTCCAGGACGTCCAAAACCCCTCTCAAGACTGGGCTGTCCCTGTGCAGCAGACCTGGTCACGTGCTTCCCCCTGTATATATTGCACACCACCTGTGGGCTCTTGGTGAATGTTAGTTTGGTGGATGAAGGGATATCACAAAGAATGGGCAAGCTATGAATGATGTATTTGCCCTGCTGAGGATTCTGTACTTTATCCTGGAGGTAATGGAAAATCCCCAAAGATTTTAAGGAGCAAAATCATGTGATTCAAATTTATATTTTAAGGGAAGTCAGTCTGGCTGGAGGAAGCACAGCTGGTTGTGGGAGATATGGAGAGAAAACCTGAGGCAGAGAGCTGGGTCAGGAGACACCCGGAGTGGCCCTGATACACATGCTAGAGGCCTGGGAGCAGACAGTGGCGGGGACCATGGAGAACAGGCAGCTGATGAGAAGGGAAACGAACAACCTCTGATTCCTCAGATCTCCATCCACATATGAACATTTCTCTCTTCTCCTCTAATCTAAGAGCACGATCTGAGATTTCTAAAAACCGTTATGCTTCTGAGCCCATGTGATTCATTCAAAGCAGCAAAGTAATGAGGTGCTACAGAACATTGCAGTAAAAAACCATGTATTTTTTGGCCATGTCGCATGGCATGTGGGATCTTAAGTTCCTCGTCCAGGGATTGAACCCATGCTCCCTGCAGTGGAAGCATGGAACTCTAATCACTGCATCACCACGGAAATCTCAGGATAAAATGAGCAAAGCCCTGGGTGTTAGTGCGGCATACCTGAGCACTATTTCCAATCCCCAGCTCTTCTGGTTAGCAGCCGCCTGGCTTTGGCTGAGTCCCGTATCCTAGCTTCTTGTTGCATAAAATGCACAACAGTAATGTCAGCATTGAAGTGTGGGGATTTGCTGAGGAAAATACATGTGAGACTTTCTTTAAAATCTTCAAGCAACCGTGTAAGCACTAGCTATTAATTATGTAGAGACTCAGCGACTGACATCAGCGATTACCAAGTGAAAAACATAAGGCTGCCTTGATTTGGAGGCTTCCCTGGCAGCTCAGACATTAAAGAATCCACTTGCAATTCAGGAGATCCAGGTTTGATCCCTGGGTCAGGAAGATCCCCCAGAGAAGGGAATGGCAACCCGCTCCAGTCCTCAGAACTTTGAATTCTGTCCCTGTCTTCCACAGGACAGTTTTGCATATAAAGAACACTCTCTCTTCCAGCCTGGTGCTTTAAAAGAGAACAGGACTTAAGCCAGAAAACTAACAGGGTGACTTAGCATCACTACTCATGGGGTTCCTTCTGGAAGGACACACTTTCTGGAAGGGGGCTCTCTGGGTGTCCTAAGAGAAAGACCTGTGAACACGCAGCCTATTAAATACCCCTGGCCAAAATCTCTCTGTTTACTGCTCCTCTCACATGTGTGATCCTTCATCTCTTTGCACACACTTTACTTCAATTAACATTTCTCAATCCCTCTGTCCCCGTTTTCCTTAGGCTACCCAAACACTGACTTTTCCACATCTCAGTAGCTCAGGGAACCCTTGAGGCTCTGCTAAAATCAGCAGGCATATGTCCTTGATTAACAAGAAAGACAAAGTATGACCAGGGTCATAGACCATCAGGCATCTTAAAGTCTTGAAAACAGAAAGACCTTGTCCAAAGTCTTGGGTTTTGATGTAACTGTGAGAGCCTTGGCTCTCCCTGTCATTGTGAGACATGAAGCCATGCTCTAGAGCCCACAAGCCACGGCTACTGAAGCCTACATGCCTACAGCACATGCTTTGCAAGAAGAGAAGCCACCACAATGCGGAGCCCATGCACCGCAACTAGAGGATAGTACCTGCCTTCGACAGCTAGAGAAAGCCCACATAGCAGCAAAGACCCAGCACAGCCAAAAAGAGATAAATAAAGTCTTATTAAAAAAAAAAAAAGTACAGCTCTCTGCTCAATGTTATGTGGCAGCCTGGATGGGAATGGAGTTTGGGGGAGAAAGGATATATGTATATGTATGACTGAGTCCCTTTACTGTTCACCTAAAACAATCACAACATTGTTAACTGGCTACACCCCACTATGAAATAAAAAGTTCTAGAATACTACCCCTTTAAAATGAAAAGCTATAGTAAAGCTATGAAGAGGCCCCTCATCTAGTTTGAGGTTCAGGAAAACTCTTTCTTTAGGAAGTAACACCTGGGCTAGGATAGGAAGAATAAAGGACAGTCAGCTAACCAGTAGGTTGAAGGTCAGGAAAAGTGTTCCAGGTAGAGAGAAAAGACTGGGTCAAGGCTCCAGAATCAGGAGGAGATGAGAGGAGGCCAGTATGGCTGGAGTTCAGGGAGTATGGAGAAAGAAGAACGAGGTAAGCCTGGAGAAGACTCAGAAGTCATGCTAAGGATTTGCTACTTATCTCAAGAAGAGTGGGAAGCCATTAAAGCCTTGTAAATTAGAATGAGGAGATTACATTCACCATTTGACATTACTCTGTCTACATATAGATCAGAGGGCAAAGGGGGGAAATACTTTTCTTGGTGTAGGAAGGTTCTGATGTGATTCAAGTCAGAGATGCCCATGGCTGGACTAGGGTAGAGATCGTGGACACGGCTCACCCAACTGGAAAAAATGACTACCAGGTAAAAGGACAAGTGCTACCATAAAGGTGAGTACCCAAGTTCTCTAAGTGCTCCAAGGAGATGAAGAGAACATAGCTCACAGAACAGTGATCTGCCTAAGATCATTGAGACAGTGGGTAGCAAACATCATCCTTACTTCTGCTCATCCTGTTCATCTGCCTCCCAACCCTTCATGCAATTTAACCACAACCCTGCAGCCCATTGCCCTTCCAGCTCCAGACCCTGCATGGAGTGTTTTCTGCTGTCATTGGCCACAATAATTTACCTTTTTTCAGGGCTCTTGAGTGACACTTAAGAGCTCTGACCTGCAAATCTAACCTACATCTTAGTTTCAACCGCTGGGTCCATCTGACTCATGGGTGAAAATGAAGAGAATTAACTCATGGGAGCCACCCATGTGAGGACTAAGGAAGTGGTGGGAGGGTGAAACCTTTCAGATCACACAACAGAAAACAAAAGCTAAAGAAGCAATTACAAGCATTTTTCAGGACTGCATGAACTGTCTTGATTCAGCCATTGCTCCAAAGGCACTACAAGTACCAGGCAGGATGCACTGAGCATGCATTGTCATTGAATCTTAAAAAGCTTCTCTATGCTGTAGGTACGATTAGTTGTAATTTTTTTTCTTCCACTAGATCATAAATCCATGAAGGCATGGATGTGATCCTTGTGTTCACCCCAGATAAATATTATCTGTAGCACAAAATAGTAATAGTGGTATTAGTCAGTCATGTCCAACTCTTTGTGATCCCATGGACTATAGCCCAGTCAGGCTCCTCTGTCCATGGGATTCTCAAGGCAAGAATACTGGAGTGGGTTATCATTCCCTTCTCAAGAAGACCTTCCTGATCCAGGAGTCGAACCCAGGTCTCCTGCACTGCAGGCAAATGCTTTACCATCTGAACTACAGGGAAGCACAAAATAGGTACCCAATTTATAGTTTTCAATAAATGAATAAGAATAAGCCAATTAAACAAATGCTCAAGACTATAGACCTTATAAGTGAGGATAGGAAAGAGGGTGCTAGGATTCACACCCAGATCTGTTAGACCCCAGATTCCACAGTCCTTCCATTATACTACACTGTCGCATGCTAGAGGCAAGGGAAAGACCCACTGGGGTTTCTAGTTTGAGCCCTTCCTGGGTTACAGAGATGAAATTGAGACCCAGACAGGAAGAGACTTAATCAGGGTGTTTTAGGACACTAACATCAGATCTGGCCTGACAATCCAGGTCTCCTGGTCCCAGTCTCTTTTATCCTTTCTTTCACTTGACCTCTTAGGAAAGATGGAAAAGGCCAGGTGGTGCTCTAATCATGAGCATTAGTCCCAGGTCAACTAGGCATAAATTATAATCCAAGCAACTCTCTTTTGAAGTCTATGATCTTGGACAGGATGTTTCTTAAGACTCAAGTTTCCAATCTGTTTAATGGGGTTCATTAATAAGACTTTATATCAAATAAATCTGTTGTGAAGATTCTATGAGATAATCTAGTACAAGTGTTTGGGAAAATGTCTAATCTACAGAAAGCACTCAGTGAATGTTATCAATTTTGTGTTTATGATTAAAAGGGTATAATTATTTATATAAGACCTGGTTTTCTTATATGAAAATTGGAGGTAATAAAAGTGCCTAACTTCAAAGTTCTTTTTATGAAGATCAAATGTGCTTAAAACAGTACCTGAAAATAGGAAACACCAAATAAATGTAAGTTGCTGTTACTACTATTACTATGATGATGATGATAATGCTATTTCTCTTGGCATTTCAGCAACTGATACTATAGAGGGAGTGAGCAATGCTCTAAGTGACATGTAACAGAGATGTGTCTTTCCGTTCAGGTGGAAATGCAGAGGAGGAATAGGGTATCACTGGCCTCTTACCAGGCCAGATCTCCATCAGCCCAAGTTACTATAAGTCCTCTTTTGAAGGAGCCACAAGAAATCAGATCGTAACAAAACTCACATCATAATGGGCTCAGATCTAGCAGGATAATCCTTGATATATTTTACCTTTTGCTTATTTAGGGGTTTTTCTTTCCTTATTTTTTCCCATTTCATGATGATTTAGATCCTTTTGAAAATGGCAGCCTGCCCAGCAGTGTCCAAGGACTGTGTTTCATTCCATCCAGTGATTGAAGGCTTAAAAAAAGGAAAGGACATTCCTGTATGTCTTGTAATGGTCATCTTAGAGTAGTAGACATAATAGCTACTGTTTGCAAAATGCCCTGTGGAGACGAGGCATTTTATTTAGTATGATGGTTGACTTTATATGTTAACTTGACTAAGCCATGGAGTGTCTGGTTATTTCAGTTCAGTCGCTCAGTCGTGTCTGACTCTTTGCGATCCCATGAACTGCAGCACGCCAGGCCTCCCTGTCCATCACCATCTCTAGGAGTTCACTCAGACTCACATCCATCGAGTACGTGATGCCATCCAGCCATCTCATCCTCTGTCATCACCTACTCCTCCTGCTCCCAATCTCTCCCAGCATCAGAGTCTTTCCCAATGAGTCAACTCTTCACGTGAGGTGGCCAAAGTACTGGGGTTTCAGCTTTAGCATCATTCCTTCCAAAGAAATCCCAGGGTTGATTTCATTCAGAATGGACTGGTTGGATCTCCTTGCCATCCAAGGGACTCTCCAGAGTCTTCTCTAACACCACAGTTCAAAAGCATCAATTCTTCGGCACTCAGCCTTCTTCACAGTCCATCTCTTACATCCATACATGACCACAGGAAAAACCATAGCCTTGACTAGATGGACCTTAGTCGGCGAAGTAATGTCTCTGATTTTGAATATACTATCTAGGTTGGTTATAACTTTTCTTTCAAAGAGTAAGTGTCTTCTAATTTCATGGCTGTAGTCACCATCTGCAGTGATTTTGGAGCCCCTAAAAAATAAAGTCTGACACTGTTTCCCCTCTATTTCCCATGAAGTGATGGGACCAGAGGCCATATCTTCATTTTCTGAATGTTGAGCTTTAGGCCAACTTTTTCACTCTGCTCTTTCACTTTCATCAAGAGGCTTTTTAGCTCCTCTTCACTTTCTGCCATAAGGGTGGTGTCATCTGCATATTGAGGTTATTGATATTTCTCCCAGCAATCTTGATTCCAGCTTGTGTTTCTTCCAGCCCAGCATTTCTCATGATGTACTCTGCATAGAAGTTAAATAAGCAGGGTGACAATGTACAGCCTTGATGTACTCCTTTTCCTATTTGGAACCAGTCTATTGTTCCATGTCCAGTTCTAGCTGTTGCTTCCTGACCTGTATACAGATTTCTCAAGAGGCAGGTCAGGTGGTCTGGTATTCCCATCTCTTTCAGAATTTTCCACGGTTTATTGTGACCCACAGAGTTAAAGGCTTTGGCATAGTCAATAAAGCAGAAATAGATGTGTTTCTGGAACTCTCTTGCTTTTTCCATGATCCAGTGGATGTTGGCAATTTGATCTCTGGTTCCTCTGCCTTTTCTAAAACCAGCTTGTACATCACGGAGTTCACGGTTCACGTATTGCTGAAGCCTGGCTTGGAGAATTTTGAGCATTATTTTCCTTGCTTTTGAGATGAGTGCAATTGTGTGGTAGTTTGAGCATTCTTTGGCATTGCCTTTCTTTGGGATTGGAATGAAAACTGACCTTTGCCAGTCCTGTGGCCACTGCTGAGTTTTCCAAATTTGCTGGCATATTGAGTGCAGCACTTTCACAGCATCATCTTTCAGGATTTGAAATAGCTCAACTGGAATTCCATCACCTCCACTAGCTTTGTTTGTAGTGATGCTTTCTAAGGCCCACTTGACTTCACATTCTAAACAGTATTCAGGGTGTTTCTGTAGGAGTGTTTTTGGATGTTATTAACTTTTAAATCAGTAGATTGAGTAGAGCAGATTACCCTCCCTAATTTGATTGAGCCTCATTCTATCAGTGAAGGTCTGAATAAAATATAAAAGCTGACCCTTCCTTGAGTAGGGCTTCCCTCATAGCTCAGCTGGTAAATCATCTGCCTGCAATGCAGGAGACCCAGGTTTGATTCCTGGGTTGGGAAGATCTCCTGGAGAAGGAAATAGCAATCCACTCCAGTATTCTTGCCTGGAGGATCCCATGGACAGAGAAGTCTAGCTGGCTAAACCCCATGGGGTTGAAACAGTCGGACACAACTTAACAACTAAATCACCAGCACTTTCTTGAGTAAGAAGAGATTCTCCCAGTCTGTCTGCCTTTGAACTGGGATATTAGCTTTTTTCCTGCCTTTGGACTCAAAACTGAAACATTGGATCTTCCTAGATCTTGGGCCTGCCCTTCTTTGGACAGGAGCTCCCCTCAATTCTCCTGGTTCTCAGACATTTGAACCAACCAGGCTGGAACTGCACCACCAGCTCTCACCTTCCAGCTCACCCTGCAGATCATCACAAGATTTTCCTGAGAAATCTGTCACTACCTAAGAGGCTGTTTTTCTAAAGCTCAGGGTACCTCACTCTGGGTTTGCTCCTGAATTCCTTTCATGGTGTACTACCACTCAGCAATTACAAAGGCTAGTAATTTAGCCTTTGTAGAACTCGATGGTGAGAACCCTTTGCTGCTTCACACATGACTGATTAAATCACCATCATTGGGTTCAGCCCTTTCTCCTCCCCAGAGATTAAGGGGCTGAGACTCAAAGTTTTCAACCTTCAAAACATCTAGTTGTTTCCTCTGGTGACCGGCCCCTACCCCCAAACCCATCTTTAGCTGAATTAGGATGACATTTGAGTCACGTCATTAACATAACACAAGACACCTTAATTATTCTCACCACCTAGGAAATTCCAATGTTTGTAGAAGCTCTGGTGCCAGAAACAGGCCTGGGGACAACATGTGTGTTAGTCGCTCAGTCGTGTCCAGCTCTTTCGTGACTCCATGGATGATAGCCCATTAGGCTCCTCTGTCCATGGGATTCTCCAGACAAGAATACTGGAGTGGGTTGCCATTTCCTTCCGTAGGGTATCTTCCTGACCCAGGGATTGAGCCTGGGACCCCTGCATTGCAGGCAGGTTTTTTATCATCTGAGCCACCAAGGAGGCCTCAGGGATCACACATACATTTCTTACTATAAAGTACAATTATTACACAGTCTTAAGTAGTGGTGTTTTGTTTCTGATGAGGGTTCATGCTTTACCATGTTCTACAAAGTAGGGAGACCAGAAATGTTATGTCAACTAATCTCCTTACAAATGAAAGGAAATGGGGGAAGCTTCTTCCCCCAAAGCCTCAAATACACATCTGGAACATACTTTAAGAATTCTCTCTTCACTCTAGTGTTAGTATTAGCACTCCAGTACGAGTCATATGTATACAAATTACTTCCCAACAGTGAGGTACTATGTGAAAATCTCTCAGTCGTGTCTGACTCTTTGCAAACCCATGGACTATACAGTCCATGGAACTCTTCAGGCCAGAATACTGTAGTTGGTAGCCTTTCCCTTCTCCAGGAGATCTTCCCAACCCAGGGATCAAACCCAGGTCTACCCGTATTGCAGGCAGATTGTTTACCAGCTTAGCCACAAGGGAAGCTCAAGAATACTGGAGTGGGTAGCCTATCCTTTTCCCAGGGGATCTTTCTGACCCAGGAATCGAACTGGGGTCTGCTGCATTGCAGGCAGATTCTTTACCAACTGAGCTATCAGGGAAGCCTGATCTACTATAAGGCAGAGATTAATAACTCCCCAGTAAATCCAGGCATGGTACCCAACTAGTAGACCGTATTATGTAACGGGGCTTCCCAAGTGGCACAGTGGTAAAGAATCCTCTTGCCAATGCAGGAGATGCAAGAGATGCTGGTTAGATCTCTGGGTCAGGAAGATAACCTGGAAGAAGAAATGGCAGCCCACTCCAGTATTCTTACCTGAAAAATTCCATGGACAGAGCAGCCTTATTTATGGACTGCAGTCCAAGGGGTCACAAAGAGTCGGACATGACTGAGTGACTGAGTACACACACATTATGTAATGGAAAGCAGTACACCCTGGAGTCAGACTCAAGTATTTCCATCTGATCTTTCCCATTTGCCTCTACTAGAAATGTAATTTTTTTTTGGTACTTAATCTCTCTAAACTTCAACTTTCTCATCTGGGGAATAAGATGACATATTTTCTGAGCTACTTTGAATACCAATTGACATAAAATATCTGGAACAGAGTAAGTGTTCTTTTAACATTATTTTCCTTTTGCTTTTTCTCTTCCATTTCAGTAAACACTTCCTCATGTAGAGGTCTCCTGATTTTAAATAGCTAAGCCTCAGTTTCCTCACCTATGCTAAAAGCTAATAACAGCTCTAAGATTTGTCAAGCCAAGTTAAAAAAAAAAAGGAATGTATAAGGTTCCTAGCAAAGTGGCTGGCTAGGGAACAGAAAAATTCTCTGTAGTTTGATACTTATATAGATACTTAGGTTTTGCTGTTGCTGCCCTTGTTCTGGTTATTAGTCTAGAGATGTGCCACATGGGGTGAGTTGGGGGGATGTCTGCCCAGAAAAGCCTCATGTCTGTAATCCTTAACATTCAGTTAATCCAAAGTAGTATGAGTAATTTTGCCTGTAAGGTACAGAGTACATGTCTCTTTAATCACATCTGCTTCTTAACGTCCTAATGGGCAGACTATCTGGGATCATTAATGTCTGCAATGTATTTTATGTTCTTGTTAGCAGAGGCCAAATGTGAGTGCATTTTTAACAAACCCAATCAACAAATATAATCATATTCACTCCAGAAATGTCCAAGCCATTATCCTGTTAAAAAATCATAAAACAGAATGTCATGCCTCGTAGAGTCAGAAGGTAGAAATTTGGGCTGCTGTCTCTTTAGCAAAAGACAGGGTTGTGCATTTAAAGTTCATGATTTGTAATGAAACTTTCTCCCACAGAAACACGAAGCAAAAAATGTCACTTTGACTTTTGGAGCAACTGAAATAAAAATGCAGACTCTTATTTTTATATTTTGGGGGGGGGGAATATAGGAAGCCCATAATGTAAAAACTTGATCCTTGAAGACAAAGTGTCTAAAAGGGAAGAAGAATATCTCCTGAGAGCATTTAGGCTCATGATGGCTTTTCCAAACACTCCATAGCAAAGGCGGGCATTGCATTTGAGCAGCAATTCTTTTAAAGATCAAGGTGATTCCACAAAATGTATTTATATCAACTCAGGATGTAAAAGTCAGAATGGGAGACAAAGCTAAACCACATTGATGGTTTAGGGGAAAAATACACTTGGCTCTTTGAAGTCAGAATTTTCCAGAAATCATTGGCTATGAAATAATTTCAAGTGGCATGGCAAACTATTAATAGCAATAATATTGATAAAATAGGTAAAAATCCCCAATCATAATTCAAAATACAAAAGGTTGTAAAAACAAATATTTTGTAATTTAATGCAACTCATTTGATAACTAAATTTCACATGAGGCTGTTTATAATATTTCTTACTCTCACTTAGAGCAAATCTTTATGTATTTCACGAAGGAAAACTAATATATTTGGTTACAAAGAGTTATTTCAAATCCTTCTGGGGTAGTTAACACACATTCACATATACAGAGACCCACACACTATCTGAATTACCTTCCTAAAAATGCACAATCTCTGAATTAAAAAAAAAAATCTGATCCTGTGGGTTTCAGATAAACAACTGAACATGGATACTTCTGAAAGAAAGCAGTATTTAATTATTAGATCAACTATGTCTGGAGCCTGAAAATTAGTTTAGATTCCCACATTCCTTATTTGGACAGAAACTGCTTCATTTCCTGGGAAGATCATGATGAATTTATGGAAAATTTTTTGATCTCTTTGAAGGGAAAAAAAGAATCTAAATAACAGAAAAAAAGGATGTCGTTATATGTGCTAATTTTGAAAAACTGACTGAAACTTAGATAAGAATACATACCAGTTTTTCTGGAATAAACCTGGTTTATAGATGTTATGTATCCTGATAAAAGTATTAGTAGCATTACCTTTCCTAGACAGAAATTTCACATTTGTAATGATACACTTCTTGCTAAATCTTCAGTTAATGAGAACTTTTAAAAGGAATGCAGTATGCACAGCTTAACGTAGAAAGATGTTCCTTGGAGTATTATTTATAATATTTGAAAGTGAGAAGCCGCATAAATGCTCAGCAATAAAGAAGTACCTAAATTAACAATGGGTATCCCACATGTGATATTATGCTATCATTAAAAATAATGACTTAGCTCTGTATTTACCTACAAGGAAAGATGCATATGATACATTGTTAAACACTGAGAAGGGCAAGTTTTATAATTAGGATGTTTCATTGTTTTTTCCCTCTAAATGAAAAAGAGAGAGAAAGACATAGATTTGAAGGCAGTCACAGCTTGTATTTACATCTCTGCTCTTCCATTTCAGAGTAGACGAGACCAAACCAAGTCATTTAGCCTTTCTAATGATAAGTTTTCTCTGCTATAAAACAAAGTAAAAATAAAAGCTGCTTCTTGGTACTACTTGACTTAAAAAATAGTTACAACCTAGACGTTCAGAGTTATGTTGTATTTGGTGGGAATTTTTAGGACTTCAAGCCCCAGAGGCAGCATCTCAAATAACCCTGACAGGACTGTTCCACTGAGCAGTGAGGAGGGGTGGGAGCAGGGGGTGGTGAGAGGTGGGGGAGTCAGGTCATCTAGAAGTTTTACAAAAAAGGGTAGGCAGTATGAACCTCAAAAGATTACTGCTAATTAAAGAAAACCAGATATCCCAAATTAAGAAGTTTAGAGCTTTTTTATGTATAGGAAGATGCAAGAATTGCACCGAAACCATTCCATTCACACACATCTCAGTTGTGTGGGGCTGGCATAATGCATTTTTTCAATTCTTCACCCCCCGCCCCTGACCCCACATTTGGAGAGCTGATGGCTATGAGACATCTTTGTTTATTGATATGGCAGGAAATACTCCATTTCTCAGTGCTGTTTCAATGAAATAGTATATTTAATGCATTTTAACCTGCTGGTTTTCAACCAGGGACAATTTGGTCTCTAGAGGACATCTGGCAGAGCCTAAGAGATGTCATTGGTTGTTAAAGCTGGTTTTGGAGAGGGGGTGGCTCTACAGGCCTCTAATGGGGGGGAGCTGAGAATGGTGTTAAATACCCTGAGATGCCCAGGATAGCCCACACAACGAAGAATTAATTATCTGACCTCAGATATTAGTCGTGATAAAGTTGAAAAACTATTTTAGACATAATCATCACTCAATAAATGTATGTGAATGCCACTATTTATTAATATGCTAATAGTGCTGATCTTACTATGGTAGGATGTGTTGTGTGTTTCCATTTACTATCTTCATGTTGTATTATCGACTTTGTTAAATATAGACGGTTGCTGTTTAGTTGCTAAGTCATGCCAACTCTTTTGTGATCCCATGGACTGTAGATCCCACCAGGCTCCCCCGTTCATGGCATTTCCCAGGCAAGAATACTGGAGTGGTTTGCCATATCTTTCTCCAAGGAATCTTCCCTACCCAGGGATCAAACCTGTGTCTCCCCCATTGGCAGGTGGATTCTTTACTCTGAGCCACTGGGGAAGGCTTGAACACAGGCTACTTGAGTACTAAAATAATAAATACAATGAACACTTCAACACTAATTTTCAGTGTCAGTCCTTTAATGGCAACACTCACAGATAATATAACTGGAAGTCCATATAAGTCAGAGATTACATTTCATCTGCCTAGGTCAGGATCTAGCATACAGTAGAGCCTGCTGAGCTGAAGAGAAATGTACAAAGCAGTAGTCCCGAGAAAGGGAGAGGACACTAGCTTGTAATGACTCGACAAATTTTTGTTAGTCTTCTAACAAAGTGGATAGACTAATTTGTAATCAGTACATTACAAATATGTAAATTATACTGCAAACATCCTGCCTGGAGAGAGTCTGTCAGCTAAACACTAGTCTTCCATGACATACTCTCACCAACTGCCACACCCATGTACCAAACAATCACACTCATAAATTTAAAGGCTGTAAAAGTTAAAATGTTTCCCAATAATAAATATCCTGAAGGTACAGAGGTTTTTTGGTTGTTTTTTTCCCCTCATTCTGCAATGTGAATTACCCTCTGCTGTGTAGTGCTTTGATATGATTTCAAATCCACTTGTTTATGACAAATTGATGTTGTATTTATAAGCTGTTTTGATATTAAATAAAATTGTGTCTGTCTGTAGCTCAGCTGCTGAGAGGCCCTGCTGAGGCCTTATCAGTAACAATATGTGAAGAGGCAGCTAGCGCCAGGGAATATTTAGACTGTAAATACCCAGAGTGTGTAAGGACTAACCAAGAGTGTTTGGTCTGGGCAAGGCCACTCTTTCCTGATCAAAATAGCTCTCCAAAGACCTTATGGCATTTGCTTCTGCTTGGGCAAGGCGACTCCACTCTGCAATGGTGAAAACCATGCAGTGGCCCCTGCAAGGGGATCATCTTGCCTGCCAACACTAGAGCCCCTGTTCCCTAGCAACATCTCTAACAAGGGACTTTCCTTTTGGTACCAGCAGCTGGACATCATCTCTAGGCTGGCTATGCAGTCTCTCCTGGGAACCAACTCATAGAAAGGTAGGAGAGCTTAGTCAAATTAAATTCATACTTCATTCCTTTCATCTCCCCTTGCCTGGAAAAATAACATAGTTAATCTATCATTGGTTTGTAGTGTATTTCCTTATTGGCTTATTAAGAGACATCTTACTGCATGCTATTGGCTTGTGAAATTATTACAATTCCTTCAGTGAACCTGTGTTAAATAAAATATTGGGAAAGAAAATTTGTCCCCAAATAAAACACTCTTTTAGTTCAACAATGTTGTTTCATTTTCTTGCTGGATAATCTGCTCTAAAAACAAGAGAGAGAGAGAGAGAGAGAGACTCTGTTCTCATCCTGGAGAGTCCTTGAGAAGCAGTGTTAACTTGTGAAGTTACATGAGACTGAGTAACACCTCTGAAGCTCCATGTCCTTCTCTGTAAAATGAGGAGCATAACACTTATATTGTGGGGTTGCTCTGACAATCAAATGAGATAATGCGATAAAAAGAGCGATACACATCACTGGCAGTGAAAGGTAGCAGTTGTCATTCGTTCCAAAAGATGGCCGCTTTGCAATTTGCTATACCTGCAAAATGCTAACCCCTAACCCTAATGAACAACCAGTTTCTCTTTCAGTCCTGTCCTGGGAAAGAATGGTGAACACAGACATGGCTATCAGTCACTAAGAGATACATACATGGTGTCATGGATCAACAGTCGCCAAAGAGAGAAGCCAAATTTTATCAGTGTTATCAATGTTCCTTAATGTGTTAATATACATTATTCCCTTCAAACCAGAAAATGCAATCAAAGCCGCATTTAGTGTTAGTTGAAATTTGAAAAATAATTAAATACCACAGCCAACTTGATAAAGCTCTTCCTGTGAGTCATCTTTCCAAAATCCTCATACTCGCTCTGCCCACTACTCCAGGGACGTTTTTAATTTGTCTCTCTTCATGCATCATTGAGAACAATTCTTTGAATAACTCTAGAATACTTAGGTGGTCCCAAGGAATCTTTTTCTTGTCTGGTTTCACAAGGTCAGTCAAAGGAAGCCTTCACTGTTCCATCATTGAATAATCAATCAAGTCAAAAATAATTGATCTGCTCCAAGACTGTCACCAACATATCGATCCACCCATTGAACTCTGCTCAAAGACAAGGAAGGTGATGAAAGCGATGATTGCATTGAGAAATGAGCAAATGAAAGACCTTGTGCAGACAGCTTCCCCTCTGTCTTAATTATCTTGTTATTTTGTAAATTGATCTTAAGGCTATTAACACAGGAATCTGTATGCTCCATGACATGGTGGAAAGAATCGGGTCAAAATTTTCTCTTGGCCCCTTCCTGTGTGAGCATAAACACACCTCCTCACCTCCAATGGTTTTAGTCATAAAACAGGAATCTTTCTGAGACTTTCCATGGAGAGGCTATGACCATGAGGGAGCCAACAGAAGGCAAGTAATTAATAACAAAGGCCGTGGAGTCAGACGACCATGATATGGATGCGAGCTCTGCAGTGTCATTGTTGGCATACCTTGTGCAATGAACTTAATTTGCTTATTAGTTTTCTTCCCTATAAAACTGTTACAAAAGCAGTAACTACCTCACAGTGCCTTTATAAGTGATAGAAACTCATAAAGCATTTATTTTAGAGCACCCTGCTTTGAAAGCATTCAGAAAAGCTAGCCTTATCATTTTGGTCTTTTGAAACTCCTTTCATTATCTGTTTATTTCTTATCGTTTTCCAGTTTGTTTCACACATATTGAGCAGCTACACTGGAGGAGATGGCCACCCCTGCTTGTTCAGCAAAACCCAAACTCTCCTAGTTATAAAATTTCCTGGTATTGACTAGATATATGGCTTCCCAATTTTAGATCAAATTTCTAATTCTCCCCTGTAGATGTGGTGATATAAGCACTATATAATTGATATAATAAACGAGATGGGTAACTCCCAGGAAGTACTTTTAAGGGAAAGAAGTGTGTTCTTTTCTGCCCAATTTCTCCTTCAAAGAATTCTGTGAATATTCATGGGAATATTTCAGCTGGAATGGAACTATGAACTTCAAGATGAAGTTGAAAACTTAACCTAGAAGTTGAAAACTTAACCTGGAAGTTGGAAAATGGGAGTGAAGGACAGCAAAGCAGAAACATGGAAGGATTCTGGGGCTCTGATGTTTATGGAGTCCCATAGCAGTCTTGGATCTTCTATGAGGATTCAGAGCTGAGAATGAGAAATGTAGTTATGCTTATTAAAGTGACTGCTAACTGCAGTTGAGGAAAAGTCATATGATCATGCTGAAAGGACTCACCTTGGCAGTATAGAATCAAGTGATTTCTACAATGCTGGCTGAGAAAATGCATGTGGATACTAAATAGATAGGATAAAAATCTATTTACATGAATGCATAGATTGAAGGGATAATAAATGAAAAAAATAATTAAAAATGTGAAAGAATTTGCTATAGTCCAGTTCAGTCTATTTCAAAACAATACAATTCAGCTTTCCTCCCAAGAGTCTCTGAAAATTAAGTTTAAATCATGTACAGACAACATGGAGTATAGGAAAAAATACAGGGTTGAGAATCAGGGACCTGGATTCTGTTCTACTACTTCTGGAATTAACTATGTAACTTTGAGGATTCATGTTTTTTCTGAGCTCTAATTTTTCTGTACTGTGTCCATCAGAACATCAACATGTGTGGCAGGAAAGGTTTTCAATAGGCTCATAAATATGTATCTTGAATCCTTAAAATGTCAAACATTCATGAAGTATCATTATAACTAGTGCCATTGATGATTGATATTGACTAAAAGTTTCCACGGAAGAGAAGCACCAAGGGGCATTTTGGAATCTAAAAGTCTGTTGATGTACCAGTTGGTGGTACATCCTACAGGAATTGAGAACATGCATTTATGCACGAAAGTCTGCCCTTCACCCTGCCCCCAACCCCATCCCCGCCCTCTGTGAGGAGACACAAGTCTGCTATTTATCACAGTCTTTGCATGCCACCAAGAATGCACTGCCACTCCAGCCCACTGGAACAGGCGGTTGGTTGGCAAAGCCATCAGACACCTGTTGAGTCTGAGTCATCTCTTTTTACAGGATGCGCTCACTGCCTGGGTGTAGCATGTTCAGTTAAGGATGAGAGCCCTGGCTAGCCCAAACTGGTGCAGCTGATGCTCTCATTCATTAGCAGCTTTTAGGGGAAACCAGAGAGCCATGGTCTAATTGCACTTCTCCTTATCTTCTCCTTTGACACATGGATGTTCGCAGTGGACTGGTCATGCACATTCGTTCAGGCTCAGGAGCTTTATGAAGAATTATAGTAGGCTTGAGGGAAATCAACTGTTTCATTGAAATTAGAGTGAGGAGTTGGTGGCATTGATACATTATCTCCTTGATTCCCTTGACATTTTCTCTCAATGTACTCAGCTTTGTTAGCATGACTGCTCAAATAAAAGCCAGGACACTATGTCAGTTCCAGAACTAACAGGTCTTTCAGATTAAATTCATTCATCAGTCAATAAACACTTGATGCTAACTGGCACTTTTGTATTTGTTAAATGAATCCACAAGTATTGAAGTTGCCATAGGAACTGACTAGTCATCAGTATTGGGGTTTTTAGGACACTCTGGATAGTTAAGCCTGTCTCCCAATTGCCTCTTCAAAAATTCTATTTAGAAGGAGTTCAGGAGCCACAACACACATGCAAGGAGAGGGTGTGAGTCTTGAGAATAATTTCCTAAGAATTTTACAGGACACTGGAGATGTGCTCAGTCGCTTCAGTTGTGTCCAACTCTGCGAATTATGTACTGTAGGCTGCTAGGCTCCACTGTCCATGGGATTCTCCAAGCAAAAATAATGGAGTGGGGGCTGCCATTCCCTCCTCCAGGGGATCTTCTTAACCCAGGAATCAAACCCATATCTCCTGAGTCTCCTGCATTGCAGGCAGGTTCTTTATCCACTGAGCTACCTGGGAAGCTCATTTCTAACACCAGTTGATGTCTGATGACCACCCGAATCTTTACTTTACTACTGGCATGTTGAATTTACTGAAACACAGAGATACAAATAAGAAAGGACATATTAACTTGGTTACTGACAAAGCAAGGTCAGAGTATGCAGTGCGGCTTGAAACTGTATACAAAATAAAACTTTCTTCTTTCCTGCTGAATTAAAGTGACCAGCCCAGTCACAAATACAGTGGTGGAGCCTGAGGGTGTTCCTCTCAAAAATGCCATCTATGCTGCTCAGTTTATTTCAGGGAGGAAAGTGGCCAGCCTCCAGCCAGGCAGGTCCCATAAACAAGATCCCTAATAAATCATAGTGACTCTTTTCAAAGTAATCTAATTTATCTTATGGAGGGCAATACAATAGAGGTAGAGGGAAAGACAGAAATTCTTGACTCAGTATTTGGGAGAGAGCAAAAGTATGGGCCAGTGATATTGCTGGGTAAAAAAACAAAAAACAAAAAACAAAAAACAAAAAAACCAGCCCTTTCCTACATTTTCCAGGATTAAATAAAAAGGCATACATGACATGGAAGGGTGAGAAAACCCCTGGACTTAGAAGGAGATGAAACTAAAATTGAATCCAACTGCTACCATTTACTGGTTTTGGAGCAATCTCTATCTCTGTGTGTCTTAGTTTGCTTTTTCGTTTTTTTCCCCCTCATAATAGAATCAAGGTGGAGGAGGAAATGGCAACCTACTCCAGTATTCTAGCCTGGAAAACTGCATGATCAGAGGAGCCTGGTGGGCTACCATCCACCAGATCACAAGGACTCAGACAAGACTGAACACGCCCACAGACACACATGCACACAGAACCAAGGGCACTGAGATTTTAAGGTTTCCTTCAGAACAGGAGAGTGAGATGCTGCATAGAGGGAGAGTTGAGCTTCCTAGAAACACCTAGTTTAGTGAATCCTTGTTTCACTGTTTTCTAAATACCAGTTTTTACATTTGTAAAATAGAGAATATGCAGGAAGAGCTTAAGGTACAATAACTAAATACCTAATTTGCCGCTAAAAACAAACCAACCAACAATGGCTGTTTAACTTTATTTAATCATTTCTTGTGCAGTTTAAAGACTGTGACATCTTATGATCTATAACAAGAAACATATATTTAGTATCATCTCTTTCTAGCACATACCACCTAAAATCCGTAGTATTTCTTAATCAGGAGAGTGACAAATGTGTCTTTTGTTAAGATAATGAGTTGACTTTTGGGTTGCCCCTAAATCTCATAAAGAGGAACCAGCCCTGTGTTTAGCAGGTGGAACTTTCAGTGCCATCCTTCTCACCTCTGGGGAGGGGAGAGAGGCTGGAGGTTGAATCAATTAACAATGACCAATAATTAATCAATCATGCCAAGTCATGTAATGGAAGCCTCCATAAACCCCCAAAAGGACAGGTTCAAAGGCCTTCTGGTTGGTGAACACACAGTGATGCAGAAAGACTGGCTTACCAGGAAGGAGGCATCCTTTCTATGAGGCTGTGACACACACACTTAGCAAAGGAATCATGGAAACAACCAGATATAAGGTAGAGAATCAAAGGCTCTAAAGAAAGTGTAAGTGTTAGTCATTCAGTCGTGTCAGACTTTTTATGAACCCATGGACTGTATCCCACCATGCTCCTCTGTCCATGGAATTTTCCAGGCAAGGATACTGAGGCAGGTTGCCATTCCCTTCTCCAGGCAATCTGCCCAAGCCAGGTATTGAACCTCGGTCTCTTTCATTGCAGGCAGATTCTTTACCATCTGAGACACCAGGGAAGCTCTAAAGCAGCGTGGAAATACTGTTACAAACAATTTTATAAAATTCATGGCACCAGTACACTTTTCAGAAGACAAGGACTCTGTCATCTTTCAGTCAGTTGAACAAGTCAAAAATCAAATTATGATTCTAGGTCTGTCTCTTACATTCACATTCACATCCAATTAATCAGAAAATTCTGTCAGCCCAAAATGCATCACAGATCTGAGGTTGTCTTCATCTTCAGGACAAATATCTGAGTTTAAGCTGCTGGTATGTCTCTGCCTAGACGGCTTTAGGAGCTTCCGGATCGATCTCCATCTTTCCTCCTTTTGTTTTTCTCCATAAAGCAGCCAGCAAAATCATTTCAAGTCAAGATTCAGGTTATATCCCTCCCTGCTGCCAAAATCTCTAATGACAAAGTGGACCACAGTCTAGTGATAAACAGAGCAATTCAAGAAGATATAAAAATTCTAAATGTCAATGAATCTATTATCTGAAGCACAGAACATGGAAAACAGATAGTGACAAAATAGATCTGACAATTCTATGCTTACAAATGGTTATTTTTTTAAAATAGCTCTTTCAGTAATTGATAGATCAAGCAAAGGGAAATTACGGCATATGCCTTAATGGGTTACAGGTAGGCTGAGACACTCATCCCCCTAGCCAGATGGGCTCTCTCCTCTGAACTGTTATATTTATAAATGCTTGTAGGAAGATTGTGAAGCACTGCCTTCAACCACCTCTCAAATAATATCCTGTACCAGAATGCTCATTATAGTATTTGGAATAGTGAACATTTTGAAATAACCAACATATCCATTGGCAGAATTTAAAAAAGTTGTATGTCTACACCATGCATTACACATTCATAGATAAATCTTACAAATATAACACTGAGAAAGAAATAGTTGCAGGAAACAGGCAACATGATGTATGAAAAAGTTAAAAATTCACTACACAGTATTGTAATTATTCAAGGATTCATGGGTATGCTTTGAAAGCATAAAGAAAAACAACAGACAAATATGGCAATGAAAGTCACCAAATTCAGTTTAGGGATTATGCATTGGAAGGATGGAAGAAAAAACAGGAGGAAAAAAGTTATAGTAATGAGTTCATGAGGGAAATAAAATTGGTTTAAGTCTTTTTTTAAAAAGAAAAAAGTGTTTTCTCTCTTAAGGAGCAATGGTATGTAGGTTCTTATTATGCTGTTATTTTTACATATGAAAAAGAAAACAAAGCTCTATCCTAAAGCTTACAAACGAACATGCACACACCACACTACACACACTCTTAGGAATATATGCATCTGTGAACATGTCTCTTGTGCTTTCCTATCAAACTCTTTATTCTGGTTTCCAAAGCATACATTATATGATCTCTGCCCACCTTTCAGACCCAATATTGTAGCACCCTCCCTGTGTCAGCTTGTTCAGAGCCTCTAAAAGGTCGAGTTTATTCCTGCTCTGAACATACTTGCTTTCTCTGCTAACTGTCTTCCTGACACTTTAGAAATCAGCTTTGGTGTCACCTAATTAAACAGCCTCTCTTGAACACACAAGCTGAGGTACTCACTGCCATTCTCATGACTTTACCTGAGTTTGCTTCTCCCATATAGTTTCTGGAAATGTTTTGCTTATATGATTGCTTCTTGCTTGAATTCTGCTTGTCTAGAACTTGAACTCCATGAGAGTAGGCATCTTATTTGCTTGCATCCAACAGTTCTCCAAGCAGTATTATTATTACTATCCTCGAAGAATTGAAGCTTTTGAACTGTGGTGTTGGAGAAGACTCTTGAGAGTCCCTTGGACTGCAAGGAGATCCAACCAGTCCATCCTAAAGGAGATCAGTCTTGGCTGTTCATTGGAAGGACTGATGTTGAAGCTGAAACTCCAATATTTTGGCCACCTCATGCAAAGAGTTGACTCATTGGAAAAGACCCCAATGCTGGGAAGGATTGGGGGCAGGAGAAGAGGGGGACAACAGAGGATGAGACGGCTGGATGGCATCACCAACTCGATGGACATGGGTTTGGGTAGACTCCGGGAGCTGGTGATGGACAGGGAGGCCTGGCGTGCTGCTATTCATGGGTTCACAAGAAGTCAGATACAACTGAGTGACTGAACTGAACAACTTTTTAGTTCAATAATTTCTCCCTAAGAGTTGGCCTCAGTCTTTCAAGTTAGTATTGCTCAGCCTCCATGAACAAACTTCCTAGGCTTAGATATTGTTTTTGTTAGCTGTTGATTTTAGGCAAATTCCTTAACCTCTCTGCAGAATGGAGCTAGTAACGCTAGTATCCACACCACAGGATTGTTGTGAAGATTAAAAGATCTACTGCACATAAAGCACTTAGATCAGTGCCCAGAGCACAATAAACACTATGCAAATGTAAGAAATAAACATTATTCTCCTATTAACTTTGGGACATTAGCTTTGACCTTTGCGGTGACCAGCAAGAGTTGGTCACCTTCACTCATAGTTTACATAAGCTTTTAGATCACTCGACTCCATCTCTTCTGATTCCTGGCTTGGTGAACCTCTGGAGTGTTGGGAAGAGCAGCCCTCTCTGAAAGCATAGAAGCTTAGGGCCCTTTCCCCCATACCTGGCTCTTGGCATCTCTTTTATTTGGCTGTTCCTGTATCCTTTTATAATAAACCAGTAATCAAGTGAATCAAGTTCTATGAGCTGCTCTAGCAAATTAACGGAACACCAGGAGAAGATTTTAGGAACTTCTGATCCAACCACTAATTGGTCAGAAGCTCAGGTAATAGCCTGGATTGCAACTGAAGTCTGGAGGTGGGGAGGAATGCAGTCTTCCAGGACTCAACTTTTATCCTGTGGAATCTGATGCTGTATACAACTAGTTAGTGTTCTGGAATGGAGTTGAATTGTATGACACTCAGCTGGTGTCCTGAGAATTGCTTGGTGGTGGTGTGGAAATGTTCCCCCTTCTACCTCAACACACATGCACACGCACACGCACACGCACACGCACACGCACACACACACACACACACAGAAATTGGGTTGAGAAATCCAAAAAGAGATTTAGGATATTTCTTCATGGTGCCAACAATATTAGTTTGGGTTTTTTCCATAAGATATTATATACTGTCCAACTCCATACTTCAGCATTAATTGTTATTGCATCAGTTCAGTCGCTCAGTCATGTCTGACTCCGCGACCCCATGAATCGCAGCATGTCAGGCCTCCCTGTCCATCACCAACTCCCGAGTTCACTCAGTCTCAAGTCCATCGAGTCGGTGATGCCATCCAGCCATCTCATCCTCTGTCGTCCCCTTCTCCTCCTGCCTTCAATCTTTCCCAGCATCAGGGTCTTTTCCAATGAGTCAACTCTTCGCAAGAGGTGGCCAAAGTACTGGAGTTTCAGCTTTAACATCAGTCCTTCCAAAGAAATCCCAGGACTGATCTCCTTCAGAATGGACTGGTTGGATCTCCTTGCAGTCCAAGGGACTCTGAAGAGTCTTCTCCAACACCACAGTTCAAAAGCATCCATTCTTTGGTGCTCAGCCTTCTTCACAATCCAACACTCACATCCATATATGACCACAGGAAAAACCATAGCCTTGACTAGACGAACCTTAGTTGGCAAAGTAATGTCTCTGCTTTTGAATATGCTATCTAGGTTGGTCATAACTTTTCTTCCAAAGAGTAAGCATCTTTTAATTTCATGGCTGCAGTCACCATCTGCAGTGATTTTGGAGCCTCAAAAAATAAAGTCTGACACTGTTTCCACTGTTTCCCCATCTATTTCCCATGAAGTGATGGGACCAGATGCCATGATCTTCGTTTTCTGAATGTTGAGCTTTAGGCCAACTTTTTCACTCTCCTCTTTCACTTTCATCAAGAGGCTTTTTAGCTCCTCTTCACTTTCTGCCATAAGGGTGGTGTCATCTGCATATCTGAGGTGACTGATATTTCTCCTGGTAATCTTGATTCCATCTTGTGTTTCTTCCAGCCCAGCCTTTCTCATGATGTACTCTGCATAGAAGTTAAATAAGCAGGGTGACAATATACAGCCTTGACATACTCCTTTTCCTATTTGGAACCAGTCT
>SJYC01017389.1:0-33710 GCA_006408675.1 Madoqua kirkii | reverse complement strand
GAAAAGTTATGACCAACCTAGATAGCATATTCAAAAGCAGAGACATTACTTTGCCAACAAAGGTCCATCTAGTCAAGGCTATGGTTTTTCCTGTGGTCATGTATGGATGTGAGAGTTGAACTGTGAAGAAGGCTGAGCACTGAAGAATTGATGCTTTTGAACTGTGTTGTTGGAGAAGACTCTTGAGAGTCCCTTGGACTGCAAGAAGATCCAACTAGTCCATTCTGAAGGAGATCAACCCTGGGTGTTCTTTGGAAGGAATGATGCTAAAGCTGAAACTTCAGTACTTTGTCCATCCACCTCATGTGAAGAGTTGGCTCATTGGAAAAGACTCTGATACTGGGAGGGACTGGGAGCAGGAGGAGAAGGGATGACCGAGGATGAGATGGTTGGATAGCATCACGGACTCGATGGACATGAGTCTGAGTGAACTCTGGGAGTTGGTGATGGACAGGGAGGCCTGGCATGCTGCAATTCATGGGGTCGAAAAGAGTCAGACACGACTGAGCGACTGAACTGAAAGCAACTATACTCCAATAAAAATTTAAAAGTAAAGTAAACTTTTACTTCCATTACTTTAACTTCCATTTATTTTAACTTCCATTAAAGCAAAAAAAAAAAAAAGTGTTATTCTCCTGTTTTATCTAGAATCTCTGGCGAATATTAGTGGCATCTCCTGATGAGCCTTTGGTTCATCTGCTCCAGTCTATTAGGACAACAAAGTCTATTTTTATCTGAATAGATTTTCCAACACTGACTAGCTTCTGCCATCCTGGAACCTGCCTTAATTGATGATGGTGGGATTGTTTTATTCCAGTATCTCTAGATTTACCTGGATAAGACTTGATTTTGTTCTTTTTGCTTTCATGGAGATGGAGGGCAGTCTGTGGGTTCCTTTTTCATTTTATCTTTGGCAGGTTTAGTATTGGGGTCTGTTGTTTCTCCTGTTTTATCTAGAATCTCTGGCGAATATTAGTGGCATCTCCTGATGAGCCTTTGGTTCATCTGCTCCAGTCTATTAGGACAACAAAGTCTATTTTTATCTGAATAGATTTTCCAACACTGACTAGCTTCTGCCATCCTGGAACCTGCCTTAATTGATGATGGTGGGATTGTTTTATTCCAGTATCTCTAGATTTACCTGGATAAGACTTGATTTTGTTCTTTTTGCTTTCATGGAGATGGAGGGCAGTCTGTGGGTTCCTTTTTCATTTTATCTTTGGCAGGTTTAGTATTGGGGTCTGTTGGTTGTTGTTGTTCAGTCACCCAGTCATGTCTGACTCTTTGCAACCCCATGGACTGCAGCATACAATCCATGAATGCTGTCCTTTTCTATCTTCCAGAGCTTGCTCAAACTCACATCCATTGAGTCAGTGATGCCATCCAACCATTTCATCCTCTGTCGTCCCCTTCTCCTCCTGCCTTCAGTCTTTCCCAGCATCAGGGTCTTTTCTTTTCCGTTGGGGCCATAGTATTGGAGCTTCAGCATCAGTCCTTCTAATGAATATTTAGGGTTGATTTCCTTTAGGATTGTCTGGTTTGATCTCCTTGCTGTCCAACGGACTCTCAAGTGTGTTCCCCAGCACCGCAGTTTGAAGGCATCAGTTCTTGGGTATTCAGCCTTCTTTATGGTCCACCTCTGTCATCCATACATGACTACTGGAAAAACCATAGCTTTGCTATATGGACATTTGGTTGCAAAGTGATGTCTCTGCTTTTTGATGCAGTGTCTAGGTTTCTCATAGCTTTTATTCCAAGGAGCAAGTATCTTTAAATTTCATGGCTGCAGTCACCACCCACAGTGATTTTGGAGGCCAAGAAAATAAAGTCTGTCACTGTGCTTGAAGGTACTTATTGTGAATACCTAAAGACCCCTTTATATCTCTTGTCACTTAGGAAATTCCAGCATTTGATGAGCTCTGAGGCAGGAACAGAGACAAAGACCAAATACATATTTATTATTACTAATTTCAGTATCACCATACCTCAGCCAAAAATTCTGTCCCCGTCTGTAGTCACCCCCCCCTCCCCCAGCCCCTGACAACCAGGAACCCACTCCCTGTGTCTGTGGATCGGCCTGTTCTGGACGTTTCCCATCAGTGGAGTCACACCCCGTGTGTCCTTCTGTGTCTGCTCCTCTCGCTGAGCTCGTGTTCTCAGGGTCTGTCCACGTGGTAGCAAGTGTCAGGTCTTCTCCTCTTTTCAGGGCTGAGGGATGTTCCCTGTGTGGAGGGACCGTGTGGCATTTATCCATCATCTGTGGATGGACACTGGGTGTAAACTGTGCTGCTAAACATTCATGAATGAGTATTTGTTTGAACATCCCCTTTTCAACTATTTTTGGTAGAGACCCTGGTATCACCTTGAGGCAAAACTCTCTCATGTTTTTCCTTAAATCTTTTGCTGCTTTGGGGTCAATTATGTAATTTATGCTTTTTCTAGAAAATTATCCATTTTATCCCAGTTTTCAAGTTCATTAGCATAGAATCCTCCACTGTTTTATCTTTGTGCATCCAAATAGCCTCAGTATTTATGGTTTCATAGCCTTTCTCTCATTCCTAATTCTCATTTGTGTTTCTTCTGACTTTCTTGATTCCACCAGCTGGTTCGTCTATTTTAGAGCATTTTCTTTTCTTTTTTATTTTCAGGAGAGCAGCCATGGGGTTTATTTATTAATTCTGCTGTGTTCCCCTTTTCTAACTCATTAATTTCAGCTTTTATCTTTATTAATTTGTTCCTCTGTTTTCATTAGCTCTGTTTTAGAGTTGTTGCCTTCTTGAGATGCTGGCTTTATTTACATTAACTGTCTTTTTCTTTAGCTACAGAAGCATTTAAGGCATTAGATTTGTACCTGGCCACCACCCATAGATTTTTGGTAAGGAAAGTTTTGTTAGCATTGTTTCTCAAGGACTCAAATTGTTTTGATCACAAAATTAGTACTTTTTCATGCTTTGATGCTGGTGGCTCAGGCTGTAAAGAATCTGCCTGCAATACAGGAGAACCAAGTTCAGTCCCTGGGTCAGGAAGATCCCCTGGAGAAGGGTATGGCAACCCACTCCAGTTTTCTTGCCTGGAGAATCCCACAGACAGAGGAACTTGGTGGGCTACAGTTCATGGGGTCACAGAGTTGGACACAACTGAGTGGCTAACAGTTATTGTGGTTGACAAATATGGCAGCATTCTTTCCACTGTAAGGAATGGATCAGGATTTCTTCAGGGTTCACTAGGTGCTTGGCTTTAAAAAAAACATACATGGATATATTTAATACTTTATACATCTGCATATACATATATAGGTATCTTGCTTTATAGAATTTCAGATGAGCCTTGCATTCCTTCTAACAAGTTCAAGTTTGTGAAAATTTAAATTTTATATGTGCTGTAGAAGGTTATCAGGTGATAATTTCATGTCAGCTTCTAAGAGTTTCAATAAAACTCAAAAATAAACACTAGTCTAGAATGTTATCTCTAAGTCTTCCTCTTCTTGACAAGATCTGCATCCTTAATATAATTTTATAAATGTGTTTCATTATATTTATTTCTGGCTGCTCTGAGTCTTCGATGCTACATGGGCTTTGCTCTAGTTATAGTACACGGGCTTCTCATTTCGATGGCTCCTCTTGTTGTTGAGCATGGGCTTAATTGCCTCATGGCATATGGGATCTTCCTGGACCAGAGATAGAACCCATGTCCCCTGCATTGGCAAGCAGATTTCTAACCAATGGGCCATCAGGGCCCTTCCAATGAACACTCAGGACTGATCTCCTTTAGAATGGACTGGTTGGATCTCCTTGCAGTCCAAGGGGCTCTCAACACCACAGTTCAAAAGCATCAATTCTTTGCACTCAGCTTTCTTTCTTTATAGTCCAACTCTCACATTCATACATGACTACTAGAAAAACCATAGCCTTCACTAGAATACCTTTGTTGGCAAAATAATGTCTCTGCTTTTTAACATGCTGTCTAGGTTGGTCATAACTTTCCTTCCAAGGAGTAAGTATCTTTTGATTTCATGGCTGCAGTCACCCTCTGCAGTGATTTTGG
Organism: Madoqua kirkii; assembly: GCA_006408675.1. Taxonomy (NCBI): domain Eukaryota; kingdom Metazoa; phylum Chordata; class Mammalia; order Artiodactyla; family Bovidae; genus Madoqua; species Madoqua kirkii. The sequence continues at coordinate 29,666 of SJYC01017389.1, read as the reverse complement.
AACCCCCAAAAATAAAATCTGCCACTGTTTCCACTGTTTCCCCATCTATTTGCCATGAAGTGGTAGGACCGGATGCCATGATCCTAGTTTTCTGAATGTTGAGCTTGAAGCCAACTTTTTCACTCTCCTCTTTCACTGTACAGCAAAGTAAAGTCAGCTATATATAGACATATGTCCTCTCTTTTTTGGATTTCTTTCCCGTTTTTGGTCACTGCAGAGAACTGAGTAGAGTTTCCTGTGCTATATAGTAGGTTCTCATTAGTTATCTATTGTATATGTAGTATCAACAGTGTCTATCTGTCAATCCCAATCTCCCAATCCACCCCACCCTCCAGTAGGTGGCTGGCTTTTGATCCAGGGCCTTTAAAATAATTCTATCCTCTGTCCCAGGAGAGTCTGATATGTCTTTAGTTTGATCTCATCATTTAAACCACACTGATCCTTCCCTGCCTTCTTTTTCTGTGTATTCTTTTCCATAAGTACTAGGAGAAACAGGTTAAAGCCTGTTGTGAGGCATCTATCCATCATTTCCTTGTCTTTCTAACACTATTTCCTTTATGTGACAGCTTGGTGTCTTTAACATCCCTGGCACTTTTAAGTTCCTGACAGTTATCTTTCTGTGTGTTCCCTTTAAGCCTCTACATACACAGATAGGCCCTCGAGAATTGTTGGGCTTGATTGTTTTACTTTAATTTTGCCTCAAAAATGGAAACCCTTTTGGGGGGGCTGCAGATTCAGTCCTGTCTTCACCTGAGGAAAGTTTTCTTCTGTTACATTGTGGAATATGGTTCTGTTTGGGAACGCCGTGCTCTGTCTTATCTCGCTTTCCCCTCCGCCTTCCGGCATAATTGAAGCTAGTGGCCACTCTGAATCACTGTGATGTTGGTTCTGGCCATGCCACATGTGAGAATAGTTTTGCGCTGTCATTAATTGGCAAGCTTTACTCTGCCAGCCTTCTTTTGATCTGAGTCTCTCATCTTACTTAGCATTTCATCTTTCATCTTTGTTCTATAAAATCGCTGACTTCTTTCTTTTCTTTAATATTATACAGAACGTTTGTCTTCCGTTTCCTGGAGTAGATCTCTGGGCCACATATGTCCCTGTCTTGGCTTTCTGTTCATCCCAGCAACTTAAACAGTCCCTTAAGGGCTTCCCTGGTGGCTCAGTGGTTAAAAATCCACCTGCTAATGCAGGAGACATGGGTTTAGTCCCTGGTCTGGGAAGACCCCACATGCTTCGGAGCAACTAAGCCCAACTATTGAGCCTATGCTCCAGAGACTGTGTCCACAGCAAGAGAAGCCCCTGAAGTGAGAAGTCTGTGCACCACAACTAGAGCGCAGCTAGAGAAAGGCTGCTCACAACAACAAAGGCCCAGAACAGCCAAAAGTAAATAAATAAAATCACATATATTAAAAAAATATATGTGCCTCCAGGTATGGCTGTATCCACCTTCTGACCAGAGCTCTGGGACTGCTTTGGGACACCTCCCTGTGGTCGGCAGAATAATGGCCCCAAAGATGTTCCTGTCTGGTCCCAGGATCTGTGGACGTGTCACCTCACATAAAAGAGGGGACTTGGCAGGAAGGATTAAGTTAAGGCCCCTGAGATGGGGATGGCCCTGGATTTCCTGGAGGCCCAGTGTCATCACAGGGTCCTTTTAAGAGGGAAGTGGGAGGGACAGAGGCAGAGAGAGATGGGAGATGCTGGGCTGCTGATTGTGATGGAGGGAGGGGCCGTGAGCCAAGGATGTGGGCATCTCTAGAAGCTGGAAAAGGGCAGAGCTAGTGCTTCCCAGGAGCCTCTGGAGGGACCAGCCCTGCCCAAGCCTGGATTTAGTCCTGTAAGGCCCCTGACCCCCAGGGCTGCATCATTGTAAGCATTGGGGGGGAAAAAAAAGTGAAAGTGAAGTCACTTAGTTGAGTCGACTCTTTGCGATCCCATGGACTGTAGCCTACTAGGCTCCTCTGTCCATGGGATTTTCCAGGCAAGAATATTGGAGTGGGGTGCCATTTCTTTCTCCAGGAGATCTTCCCAACCCAGGGATTGAACCCAGGTCTCCCACACTGTAGGCAGAGGCTTTAACCATCTGAGTGCATTGGAATAAGAAACTAAAGCCCTGGATTGCAGGAAGTGCCACCATGCTTGGGGAAAGGTGAGTCTAGCTCTTGCCCTAAGCCACAGCAGGGAGAAGCTTCCTTAGTTGCACATAGCTTCCTCACCCCACTGAATACGCTCTCCCATTGGGTGGCCCTCAGAGGCCAGGCCAGCTGAGGGGTCTCCCGTCAGCCCTGGAAGTTGCCTCCAGCTCCGCACAACCATTGTAACAGGGCAACAGGCTCCCGGCTGTGCCTCCACCCTATTCTGCAGATCCAGGTGTGTACTGGGCTGTGGGCTGGATGCTAGAGGCTGGTGCAGGGGCAGGGCAGCATTTGACCTTGCAGACTGGACACTGAGGGATCGGCCAATCGGCGGGGAGTGTGGGGAACCGGGGACCACGGGGGCATGGGCCACCCAGCAGCATCCATCTCCCAGGCCAATCAGCACTCCCCGGCAGATCCATGTGGGTCGATGCAAAATTAATTAGAGTAATCAACTCGGCCGCAGCATGGAGAGCAGCCACACAGGTTTAGGCCACTAATTGGTGGGAGCTGACAGTGTGTCCCCTGTGTCTTCAAGGTATTAACACTCCTTCCCTCTCCATAGATTAATTACCTTTTTGCATCTTGTTCTTCATTCGTTGATCCTGGACCAGTCCTTCTTGGGGAGGAGGAATGGGGGTAGTAGGAGAGGGAGCAGTATCGTAGATTCTGGGCTCCCCCTGTCTCTTCCCCAAATGTGGGGAGAGAGACTGAGGCCCAGAGGGTAGCAGAAGGCTACATCCAAGACATAAAGTGAAGCCCCTGAGAACCAACGAGGCCTGGAAGTGGTGGCCTACAGCCCTGTTGGAGGTGGGACTCAATGAGGACAGTGTCCACATATCCATCTGTCCATCTGGTCATCCATCCATGTGTATGGTCATCATCCATTCCACTGTCTACCTGTGAACTCCCTTCCCCATCCTGTCACAAGGTCACACTTAATTGACTGCCTATGTGCCAGGCCCTGTTCTAAGACCTTGCTGTGTTTTCTCTCATCTAGCCTCCACCACCTTTCTGCTTTGAGCCATCTATACACTAATCTGTGTCCCCATCCTTATGTCTGCCTCTCCATCTTCCCATCAATATTTAGCTGGCCCTTGAGTGCAGGGGTGACTCAGAGCTGCACATCTCTACCCTCAGTCCTCTGCCCAGGGAAGGATGAGACTCAAAGATCTGGAGATGGAATCTGAGTGGTGGGCATGAGGCAGGGGAGATGAGGTAGATGTTTCAACCAGAAAAGAGTCTTTAGATCTGGGCTCAGGAAGATGCTCTGCTCTTGGGGACAATGAGCACAGCTCTTGGACAGCTCTTGGCACACCAGCAGTACATTTTATTTCTTTTTTCTCCTTTTCTTTTTTGTATGTGCCATGTGGCTTGTGGGACTTGCTTCTCGACCAGGGATGGAACCCGTACCCCTTGCAGTGAAAGCATGGATAACCACTGGACAGACAGGGAAGTCCCAATACATTTTAAATCCTGAGCATGTTTACTTTATTATATGGAGTGGCAAATGATATTTTCAGCCATGACAGATAGAAAAGAGCAAAAAGCCCACCATCTCAGTCCACTTCCCGAGGGATATGGATTACTAGGGTCAGGGGTCTCCTTGCAGACACAGGCTGAGGTTGTGCAAGCACATGTCACCCACACGTGTCTCGGTTGATGCTCTCTTACTGCATGATTTTCCCTGGACGCCTGGTTCACACAGGCACTTAGAGATGTGCAGTGTCTAGACTGAAAAGCCTCCTTTCTAGGGTCGTTCAGGTTTATTTTGGTTTTGGGCAGCAGCCCACCCTGATGCAATGGGCAAAAACCACAATGAGGAGATTCCCATAAGAGGAAATGCAAATAACCAATAACATAAAAAACCAGAATTCACGAATTAGAACCACAGCGTTCTGATGTGGTAGGATTCTGTTCACATAACGAGTGGTCATTTGTTAAAATGCATCAAACTACAGACCAAGATCTGTGCATTTCACTGCAAATACATTTTACCTCATTTTTTCCCCATTACAAATGTTTCTGTATTGTGGTAAAATCTACATGACATAGAACTCCCCATCTTAACCATTTTTGAGTGCACAGCTCAGTGGCATTAAGCACATTCACATTGTCGTGCAACCATCCCCACCATCATCTTCCCGAACCGAAGTTCTGTTCCCATGAAACACTGACTCCTCCTACCCTCCCCCAGCCCCTGACCCCACCACCTACTTCGGTCTCTGTGGATCTGACTCCTCCAGGGCCCTCTTGTGAGTGGAATGAGCTTTCTGTGTCTGCTTCTCTCACTGAGCATCACGTCCTCAAGGTTCATCCAGGTTGTAGCAGGTGTCAGAAGCTCTATCCTTTCTAAGGCTGAGTAATATTCCACTGCATAGATGGACCACATTGTGTTTGTCCATCACCATCAGTGGACACTTACATTGTTCCTACCTATGGCTCCTGTGAATCCTGCTGCTGTGAATATGTGTGTACTTGTTTCAATAGCTCTTTCCAATTCTTTTGGGTGTATATCTAGAAGTGGAATTGCTGATCAGTATACAAGTAACTGAAACGTATACCTCAACATTTCAAGGGTTAAAAAATAACAATTCCCGTGGCTGGTGTAGATGATGGCAAATGTACCAGCTGGGACACAACTAAAGGATGTGCATTTGGTAATAGTACTTTAGAGACGATTTGAGAAAATGTATCATCAGAGCCTTAACATTTGTCTCATGCTCTCTGACAAGCAACTCCTTTACACTGAGAGTGTCCTGAAGGAAAACTCCACGGTGTGTTCAAGTGTCTAAATTCAAGGATGCTCACAGCTGTCCTGTCTCCGACAGAAAAAGAATGGGAGCCACCTAAGTGTTCAAAACAGGACAGTTTGCTCAACAAATGATGATAAGGCTGCTTTTGTGGTCCAGTGGTTAGGAATCCACCTGCCAATGCAGCGGACACAGGTTTGATCCCTGCTCCAGGAAGATTCCATATGCAGAGGAGCAATTAAGCCCATGCACCTCAACAGGAGAAGCCACTGCAATGACAAGTCCAATCAGTCCAACCAGAGAGTAGCCCCAAGCTGCTGAAACTAGAGAAAACTCACCTGCAGCAACCAAGACCCAACACAGCCATAAATAAATAAATCTTTAATGAATAAATATATGATGATATATATCTGTGTCCCAGTATTTAAGATGACAACTGCTGAGTATTTACTTAGGAAAACAGTCACATACTCTTGTAAACTGACAAGAGAGCAGTGTCTTGGATGAACTGCACACAGGAAGAAAAGAATCCCATCAACAGGAAAAAGGGTGAAAGGTCACACACAAATGTTTCAGGGCAGGTGCTATAACAGTAGGAAGAGGCATGAGTGTTCTAGGGTCCATGTAACAAAGTTGCACAAACTGGATGGCTTAAAGCAGCAGTACTTACTCTTTCCCGATTCTGGAGGCCTGACTCCGAGATTCTGGTGTCAGAGGGCTGATTCCTTTTGGAGGTTCTGCAGGAAAAACCCAGCCTCTTTCCCCAGCTCCTGGTGCTGCTGGCAGCCCTTGTTTTATGACCACATAACTTCAGTCTCTGCTCCTCCTCTTCACATCACCTTATTCCTTGTATGTTTCTCTGTTTTTTTCTGTCACACCCTAAATCCAGAATGATGTCATCTCAGGACTCTTTTTTTTTAGCATCACAAATCTTTTCAATAACAAGGTAGAATCTGGGGTTAGTTTGTGTAGCCAAGACTGGCTCATCAGCCTCTGGTGTCCTCGAGCTTCCGGCCCTTGGAGTGTATAGAGGGTTTGGTGTGTCTATGCGGGGTTCCTAGGGCCTTGCTGAAATGCCTGTACACCTCTCAGCCCTGGGGAGGACCAGAGAGGAAGACAGGGCCAGAGCCCATGAGGGGTTCCAGGGCCAGCTGGCCAAACGTGAGGATCTTGCCCTGGCCTTGAGGATGCAACTCTGGGCACAGAGCACATACCTTCAGTTTGGGCGCCTCCTAGACACACACATCATCAGCTGCAGCCACCACGACCACAGCCGTTTTGCCTGTCCAGCGCAGAAACTTCATCTTCTCTATCATCTGGAAAAGGGACCAAGGTGGACGGCTGGCACAGCTCACAATCTCTTCAGTACAACTTGACTGAAAATGGAGGTACTTGGTCTGGCCAGAAACCTGTTCGACTTGACCAGCAGCCTTTGACAGGTGTCCTAGCTCTTGGGCTCCTTGCAATGAACCTTTTGGTCCTTGTTATGGTGGATGTCAACCCCCACGATGGCTTTTCCTCAGTCAGGTCTGCAAGACTCTAACTCATTACATCCGCTAAGACCCTGTTTTCAAAGAAGGTCCCATTCTGAGTTTGCGGTGAACATGAATTTGGGTGGGGGGGAGCGGCAATGCTATATCAACCTGTGACAGATGGATGGGGCAACTTTTCTTTCATTTTCTCTCCCTTTTATCATGATTGTCTTAAATGACTGAGCACTGAAAAATTGATGCCTTTGAACTGTGGTGCTAGAGAAGACTCTTGAGGGTCCCTTGGACTTCAAGGAGATCAAACCAGTCAATCCTAAAGGAAATCAATCCTGAATATTCACTGGAAGGATTGATGCTGAAGCTGAAGCTCCAATACTTTGGCCATCTGATCCAAAGAGCTGACTCACTGGAAAAGACCCTGATTTTGGGAAACATTGAAGGCAGGAGGAGAAGGGGACAACAGAGGATGTGCTGGTTGGATGGCATCACCGACTCAATGGACATGAGTTTGAGAAAACTCCAGGAGACAGTGAAGGACAAAGAAGCTTGGCATGCTGCAGTCCATGGGGTCACAAAGAGTTGAACAGGACTGAATGACTGAACAACACATGACAATAAAGCCTACATTATTTTAATACATGAAATAATATCCCAGGGAGTTCCCTAGTGGCCAGTGGTTAGGATTCAGAGCTTTCACTGCCAGAGCCCAGGTTCCATCCCTGGTCAGTGAACTGAAATCCTGCAAGCCATCCAGTGTAGCCAAAAAAAAAAACCCTATATCAAAGATTTGATGTTTTGTTGAAACAGAGTTGAGGAATGGATTGTGACTTCTGGGCAAATGGAGGTCCAGATGAAGATTGCTTTTCTGGGGTGATGGCTGGTCTTTGCAGTACTTTTGATTTCTGCACTTAATAGGCCCTAAGTATGGAACCTCACCAGAGAAGGTGATGGCACCCCACTCCAGTGTTCTTGCCTGGAGAATCCCAGGGACTGGGGAGCCTGGTGGGCTGCTGTCTATGGGGTCGCACAGAGTCAGACATAACAAGTGACTTAGCAGCAGCAGCAGCATGAAACCTCACTTGCTGACTTTGGGTCTACACTGTTTGCCTGTTCCCTCACCGTCACTTCTCAGCTCATGCAGATACATCTCCCCTTGAACTCTCAGCCTGGAAGCAGGAACTGAAATTTTGTCATAATTGTTGGTGACTAAAAGTCACTAGGACCTGAGTGAGTCTCTTTTGGACAAACATGCCTGTGTGTTCATGTTGGGATATTATGGGTACTACATTTGTGTTCTGGAGACTGAGCAGGTCCTTCCCCGTTTGGGGCTCCTGTCTCGTGTCCACCCTCCCTCTCATACCATTTCAGGCCCAGCCACTGCTTCTGTTCCTCTCCCAGCTGAGCCAGAACTCAGAAGTTTGGCTGAGTCACTTTTCCATTCCAAGCCTCAGCATTTATCTCTCTGAAATGAGGATGGACAGCAGGACCCACCTCTGACATGGCCACCTTGAGGAGTCTGCATCTGATCATAAGAGCAATAGTGAGTCAGTGAGGGTCTTAGCAGGAGAGCGGCACAAGCTAATTGGCATGTCAGCCCCTCCAGCTGCTGTGAGCAGAAGGGTGTAAGTTGGAGGAAATGCTGCGGAGAGCGCCCATGGTGGGGGTCCATCCACCACCTATGAGGATGTTGACCCCCCAGCTCCACAGGCCAGCACACCAGCCAGGGCCTCTGAGGGAAGGAGCAAGCTCTGCCTTTCAGATCACCCCAGGAGCGAGTGCCCCAGGGGCCTTCTTCATTCAGTCCTGTTTCTGTGTAAGAATCTGTTATCCTGCGGGCCTGTGGGAGTCAAGTTGACAGAGAGAGAGACAGTGTGAACTGCCGCTCTCTGGGTGTCTCTCAGCGCCTTTCTGTCCCCCACCCCTCCCCCTTCTCTCTGTTTCTGTCGCTGTCTCTGGATCCCCCCAGACCCCCGGGCCCTCCCACACTGGGGATTTATGAAATGGCTTTAGTGGGATGGTGGCCAAGTGTCTGCCCGGAGGACCCGGTGGTCTCATCCACTCCTGTCCAGCTGGAAAGGGGAGGTGGACACCTGGAACCACCATCCTGGTGTCCACACGTGGGCAGCCAAGGTAGGAAGCCCCGGGAGAGCCGTCAACCCAGGACACTCGACACCCTTGACTCTGGCCTCCTGAGGGTCCCTGCTGACCCTCACCACCTGTGGCCCTGGGGGACCTCTTCAACACGGGTAGGCCACCAGCACAGAAGACAAGGTCAGAGGGTCCACCACACACATGGAAGTGTTCACACGTGTCTACACAGACCACACACGCCAACATCCACACCAGGGCACAGGCTGGCCAGATGTCTACACCAGCCACTGGCCAGCAGACACACTGATGCTCCCACACAGATGTGGGCACACATGCACCCTCAGCTGCGCATATGTAACAGGCACACACACACACATGCGCATGCGCTCAGTCCATCCCCCATCCCACCCCCCTGCTCCTTGCCCTCCCCGTCCCCTTCCCTGCCCACTTCGATCAAGGCTACAGCTCCTGCAAACACCACACCGTGAGGGAAGGCATCGATCTGCGCAATCGAGCCTTGGGAGGGATGCAGTGGCCAGGCCTGGCTGGGCTAGGGGCTTCCAGAGGCCCAGTCACACTATCCCCGAGGAACTGGTTACCCGGGTCTCCCGGCCCAGTCCCCACCTCTGAGGGGAGTGTCTAAGCCCCACAATAGGTGCTTAATAAATGCTCTGGCCCTGCAGAGCCGGTTCCCCCAACCAGGGTCCCCAAATAAAAATCAGGAGACCTAGTCACGTGTGAGTTCTGCTGAACAGTGACTATTTAGTAATAGTGGGTCCTGGGTGCAGAGTGCTGATGATGGCTGCGGGGATCCAGGTCCCCATCCTCATATGCCCTGGGGCAGGCCTCCCCGCATCCACTCCAGCATGTGGGGAGCTGGAAGGCACAGTCCCTGTGGTCTCCTGCAGTCAGGACATGCCTGCAGGCAAGAGTGTATATGAAAACTTGCACGAAAAATATATTTGCTACTTCTCTGAAATTCAAATCTCACCAAAGAATTGTGTTTTTTTCCTTCTCTAGCTGAGACACTGGCTGACAGCACTCCTGTTCCACTTTCCAGATCCTCCCCTGATCAAGATACTCCTCTATGCTAATTTGCTTCAGTCACATCCTACTCTTTGTGAGCCCGTGTACTGTAGCCCATCAGGTCCTCTGTCCGTGATAGTCTCCAGGCAAGAATGCTGGAGTGGGTTGCTATATCCTCCTCCAGGGGATCTTCCCGACCCAGGGATCAAACCCATATCTCTTATGTCTTCTGCATTGGCAGGTGGGTTCTTTACCACCAGCACCACCTGAAAAGCCCCAAGATACTCTACAGGAGGGGAAACTGAGGTTGGGCAGGGACAGTAGAGGGAAGCGGGATTTATTAGAATGACATGTAGACAATATGGGCAGAGGGGTAGAGAGGCCATGAGATCTGTGGCCTTAAGGGCCAAGGACAGAGCTAGACAAGCACAGCCCAGGGCCAGGCCAGAAGCAGGGTTTCAATCTGGGGAAATTCAGGGAGGGGCAGTCAAGGAAGGCTGCCTGGAGGAGGGGGCACTGGAGCTGGAGGTGGAAAGAAGTTGGAGTTGACCACTGGTGGGTTGGACCTGTGGGCCAGATTAAGCCCAGCTGCCCAAGCATCTATTGCACCTTCCTCGACTTCCCCACCCTCTCTCAGAGGAAGGAAAAGTTCTATGCACCAGCATTGGCTGCTCACATCTGTATCGTCCTTCTCCCTTTTCAGTGGCCCCTATTTCCATCCCCAGGGATTAAAGCTGGGTCATTCTGCAACTTAAATGATTCAATCCAAGCCTTGAAATGCTTCAGGGACCATGAGGGATGTGCCTCCCTCCCTCTCCCTCTCTCCTTTCCTTTTTCTCTCTCTACCACTGAGCTTGAAGGAGGGAAGAGGCTTCTGGCCATCATCTTTGGGATTTTGGTAACCAAGCTGTACTGCTGGATCAAGCCTTACCTGCAATGGCCATCTTTGACTTTCAGCCCATAGATCCACTTCACAGTTCTATTATTGGTGCCCTTGGAATCCAGCTTCCTGTTCCTCACACCCGCAAGTATCTGCCTGCTGAGGGAACCCTGCTCATCACAGGGAATGGGAGTCATTTTCTGAAACTCACCTCCACTTTGCAGACACAACCCTGAGGTTCCAAAGGGTTGAGAGCTCAGTCAGGGCCCCACTAAGAGGAAGATTCAAACATGTGCGAGGTGGGGAAAGGACAGGGAGCTGATGGGTCTGCTCATCTGTAGTACAGACCCCTACCTTATAAAGGACAAGGGTCCAGATGGGGCATGATGTACCAGACCCCATGATGATCGCCAGGAATGCAGATCACGGCCAGAATGGGATTTTCCCATGGAGGTCTCATGGCTTTTACAAGAGGGGAACTTGTTCAAACTTGAACAAACCCTCTGCAGGTGAAGGACATTCAACCGAGGCCAGAGTCGCGGGCCCAGGTCCATGGGGAGGTGAACCCGACTCACCCCAACCTGGACTAGGGCTCCTGAGTGTGCTTTCCTGGAGAGATTTCAGATTCTAGTTTAGATTCTGAAAGAGAAAAAGAGAGAGAGATACAAAGAAGGACAAAGAGATTGAGAGACAGAGAGGGACAAGGAGAGATAGACACTGAGAGGGACAGAGACAGACAGAGAAATGAAGATTAAAAGAGAGACGAGAAGGACCTCCCTAGTGGCAGGTGGCTAAGACTCTGCACTTTCAGTTCAGGGGGTGTGCGTTCAATCCCTGGTCGGGGAACTAAGGTCCCACATGCTATGTGGCCAACAAATTAAAATAAGTACATAAATATTTAAAAATAAAAGAGAGACAGAGACCCACAAAGACTTATCCAAAGAAGCAGAGACCAACAGGAAAGGAGAGATAAAGAGATGCAAAGACACAGAAAACAAAGAAACGCAGAAACACGGGAGAGAGATGGAGATAGACTCACAAATGAGAGAGCTGCTGAGCGCGGCCAAGACCCCGAGCGCTGGCTACAGAGGGGCCAGTCACACCTGCACATCTAGGCTCTGCCCCCTCTCCCCCTGCTGACACATCCCAATTAGAGGAGAGAAATCCCCAGTCTGTCTGCCTCACCAGTTATTGATCTGCCTTTGTGGCTGCGGCTGCGAGCAGGCAGGCCCCGGGCGGCAGCCTCCATGCTGGGCCCCGGCCTCCTTCCAGGTATCAATATTGTTATGATGTACACGGTGCACCCCCTAGACTGATGGGCTCAGCCCAGACACCCCCAATACCACTGGGCAGTGGGCAGGGGGTCAAAGGGGATCCACCTGGTCCCTGTGCCTCAGGAAGAGAGGCCCCAAGATTCTTGGTCCCCCAACCCCAAGCCGCTGGCTGCTTTAGGCAGCCATTTCAGCCTCTCTGATCACCTAAGGGGTGTCCGTAGGGCTCCTTCCTGCGCAGATTCCAGAGACACGGAGCCCAGGCCTCCTGCAGGTGCCCTCTTTGCTCTGGAAAGGGAGGCTTTCCTTCTGACCCTCCCAGGCGGTCTCCATGTGGCTCAGCAGATCCAAGCTCAGGCATTGAAGCCAGGAGTCACTGGACTGACTCCTGGGTCACATGGGGCTGGGTCAGCCTGGGTCTCCAGGCCAGTCCAGTGGGGCAGCATTCTGGCCACATGGGTTGGAGCCACAATAGCAGCAGAATCCGAGAAGCTCCTGACAAGCGAGGCCTTTGGCTCTGGCTGGCTCTGATCCCCCATCTCCGTCTCTGGGGAGCAAGACTGGGCAGACCAAGGAGGTTCTCAGGGCACAAAGGTGAAGAAGACCACCAAGCCCTCTCAACACCCGAGGCTCCGAAACTGGAAGTGGGTCCCAGATCTCAACCTAGACCTGCCAACCACTTTGCAATCATCGCATATTCTTATTCTCAGAAAGTTGCTGTCGGGGAGAGGGTGAGGGAAGAGGGGACCCCTTCACAGAGAGAGCACTGGGGCTGGACCACAGCCTGCACTCCACGCCCTGCCAGGCTGGTCCCAGGACCCTCAGGATCCCTGCCCACAGGCTCCAGTCTATACCCCTACATGGTGCCATCAACCACTTGGCTCTCTGCAATTTCCCCCTGCTTCTCAAATGTGTTGCTCAGGCAGACAAACTTCGGGACTGGGCCAGGTGCTGGGCCTAGTCTGGGGCCTGTATGGCCTCTGGCCTCTGGGTGAAGGGTAACAGTCCCACCCAGCCCCTTCCCAGCAGCCGGGTCCAGATGATCTCGCCTTGAACCCTGGCTCCTTCCAAGCCTGAAGCAGCATTGTGGACACCTCCTGCCCCGTGGAAGGCAGGCACTGCCAGCATCCAGCAGTAAGCCCCTGCACTTGATGCGGAGGGTGGGTGTCCATACCTGCAGGGGACTGGCCTGACAGGCCGAGAGGTGAGCCAGTGACCATCGAGCTTCCCTGTCCACCGTCCTGTGTGTATGGTCCATGAGGAGAGGATGACCAGCCACCGGCCCAAGAAGGAGAGCCTCCATGGTGGGGGTGGGGGTTCTCACCACCCAGGCAGCCCTGGGATCACGGGACTCGGCTCTAAGACACCCATAAAGTCTTCTTAAACAGTCTGGTCTTAACCAACTCTCATCTCCACTAATGCATAAAAATCATTAGGTTTGGGTCCCCAGACCCCCATCGTAAACCAGCAGGTCCCTGGGGCCTGCGCCTGGTCGAGTGAAAGGTGGTTCACAGTGTTTCCGCCAGCGCTTTTATGCCCCTGTTTAAAAATTCTTAATTAAGCAGGTTTTTTCTGTTTACACTTGAACTAATTACACTTTTAAAACCAACAATAAAACATTAGGCCCAGGCTATTAAAGGCTTCGGTGGAGGCCTGCGATGCGGTCCATCCAAGCAATTCAGGAACTGGGTCCTTCCGCGGCAGATAGGGGTGCCGGGTGGCAGGCGGGTGCCCGGCTTCGCTCAAGAGGGTCCCTGAGTCTTATCCGTCTTCCTGGAGGGTGGGGTGGGGGACAGCAGGCAGCCGCCTGGGGCCTGGTTTCCTCCCACCCCCGCCGCTGACGGAGCTATCGATCACCTGGCTTTCCCCACGGCCCATCCTTCCGGAGATCCTTGGCACACCAGGGGCTGTGTCAGGCAGGGGACCGGGGAGCACGGGAGGCCACAGGGGCCCAGCTCAGCGCCAGAGTCATAGGCCTGCACAGGGAGCTGTCCTGGCCAACGCGCCGCCTTTCTTGCAGGCTCAAGGGCCCCATTCTGTGTGGGATGAAGCTCTTAGGCCTCTGGTTGTCCTCTGTAGCTCTGCCTGAGCTTGACTCAGTCACCAGGCCACCTTTGCCCCTCATAGTGTGGACAGCTCTCCCCTGGTCTCTTACAGTGTCTCTACACACCCCAGAAATGCCCTGGCCAGTGGCTCTGGGACTTCCTCCCAGGGAAAACTTTCCCGACTCTGCAGTTCCCTCTAGACTAGCCAGGCGGCCACCAGGAGGACTTCCACACATGATGAATGTGGGCATCCATCCTTGTGGGCAGCGCAGCTCTGGACCCTCAGGCCTTCCAGTTGGGGGGAGGCTTCTTCTGTTCTTCAGTCACCAAGTGACCTCTGGCAACACAGGGGCCCCTTTGAAGGCAGCCCACAGGGCCACAGGGCCCGCTGGGGAACTTGGCCCACGCTTTCTGGGCCCCATGGGAGGTTCTAGGCCCATGGGCCACTGCATTCCTCCCTTGAGAGCCAACTCTACTGTCCCGGCCCCCAATTCAGCTAGCTTCACTGGACTCAGGGTCCTTCTTGTGTCCTCATCACCGATGGCCTAGCAGGCCACCCACCTCCCAGCTGAAGACACTGTCCACTCAGCCTCCTCCACCTCCACATTCAGGCCCTCCCACATCCTCCGTCCTGCCGCCTGATCTCCCTGGGAAGGCCCCTCTTCAGTTTCCCCACAGCCTCACCTCTTCCTGGGCCCCCAGCTCTGCTCTCACCCCTCTGCACCGGGCTGCAAAGGGCCAAGAGTAAATAAGCTCAGCTCTCGGGGTCAGCCGGTCTCTGTCAGGACAGCGCAGCTGTACTCTGGTAGTGAAAGCACCATAGGTGATATAGAAATGAGTGGGCATAGCTGTATCCCACCAAAACTTTATTGAAACAGGCCAAGGGCCACATTTGGCATTCAGGCCATAGTTTGCTGATTTTTGGTCTAGACCACCCCCAACACTGACCTCAGGGGGCTCTTTCTCACTCACAGATCCAGTTTAGACCCTGGATCTAAACATTTTCTTTGTCTCTTCATTGGTGGGGCAAAGGTCTCACTCTCCTGACTTGGCTCGGAAGGCTCTTCAGCCCCTTCATCACTGCGGTCTTTTATAGCCATGCTTTCTTTCTCACTGATGGTGTGTCCTCTGCCTCCCACTTTCATGGCCAGGCAAATTCCAACACTTTTCTCAAAGCCCCAGGCCCAATGCCCTGTCCTTTGTGAATCCTCATCTGGGTCTCCAGCATAGCTTTTGATCATATCTTCTTCTCTGGCTTCCCTCACCCCAGCCCTTACTACCTGGGCCTAAAAATATCTGTGTCCAGGCTTGTCTCTTCCCAATCTCAGGGAACCTTCTAAAACCATGTCTTGGCTAGTGGAAGTACTTCATTGGAGCCAGCCAGTTGTGTAGTATCTCCTCCTTGTGACTGTGTTGATTGGTCCAGAAATGGGCATGTGACCCAAACTGGCCAATAGAAGTCCTTCCCTGGGATTTTTCAGTTAGAGGCAGTAAGGAGGAATCTTCTCCTCTGTTGCTGAGAAAATAGAAGGCTGTTGTTTGGCACCATGGGGACACTTGTGGGGCAGCTGGGCTGGGAGAATGAAGTGGGACCCTCTTTTAATCAGACAACTTGAAATTAAATTGCCATCACCACTAATACACAGTAGGCATTTCACAGATGTAACAAATACATAACCACAGTTCCCTTTCCTCCCCAATCTCCTCCGCAACTCCTATCACTATCTTGTCTATCTTACATTCAAAATGTTCACCTATTCCTTGAGTGTCCCTCCCACTAGACGCCTGTCTGTTCACAGCCATCTCCAGGGTCCAGAATGCAGGACCCAAAGCATAACGAACGGGTGGGGCTTTGCTGCAAAATGAAAATGAAGGACCACCCGTTCTGAAAGCAAGAAATCAAGTGTTGTTCAAGGTGCTAAAACGCACAGCTTTCTCCTTTCTCCCTCGGTCTCTCTCTCTACTTGTCATGGTTTTTTCCACAAGTTTTTGCGATTCAGTGTCTTTTTAAAAAATATATCAATAATTACTTAATTTTTGTTTTTTCTTAATATATATATTTCATTCAAGTATAATCGACTTACAGTGCGTCAGATGCACGGCCAGGTAATTCAGTTATACATATATGCATATTATTTTTGAAATTATTTTCCATTATAGGTTATTACAAGATATTGACTGTACTTCCCTGTACTATACAGTAAATCTTGGTGGCTTGTCAGTGTCTTTTAAGTAAAGAAAAATTACAACTTTGAATGGTCAACAGGAACATGACCATATATTGTGTGCAACACAGATCATACACACAGATACCAGATTTCATGTCCTGTAGGTGCAGAATCACACCTACAGATACCACACCGAAGACATCAAAGACACACTGGGTTTCACACCAGAATCAACATCAAAGACACGCTGGATTTCATAGACTGTGCATGCATGTTTTGTTCTCATCAGAACAGATGAAACAGCCCCAAACCTGGGTGTTTTCATCTCACACTGGGTGTTTTCTTCTGGACATGGAAATATTCTGCCAATGCTGCAGAGGCTGGTGATGCAGCAGGGCGGCAAGAACTGGGGGCTAGTGGTCCGTGTGTGCATCCTGAGCTCAAGCCTTGCTCCATAGTCCCCATGGACGTCACTTACCAAGCACAAGGTCAGAGATCAAATGATCAAAAAGAAGCTCAAGATGGTGGTAGCAGAGTGTTAAATCAAGCGTGGAGGCCTGGGAGACTGCATAGGTCCCCTGCTTGCAAAGCTGGCCCTGCTGGAGAGCCCTGGTACACAGCCAGTACTCGATAAATGCTTTTTGAGTAAGTGAGTGATGGGAGGAAGTTGGAGATCATCTAATCCCAGGGGCACAAAATGTTCCTGCAGTCTCAGAGGCTATGAATGGTGTCCTGGTTGCAAGGTAGGCATGGGATGAGGGAGGGTGAATGTGGGGTGGGGGGTATCCTCTGTGATGGTCTGAATAGTGGCCCCCAAAGACATCCACCCCTAACTGCCAGGCCCCAGGGACAGGTCACCTCATGGGGCAGAGGGGACTTTGAATAAGGGATTAAGTTAAGGCCCCTGAGATGGGGACGACCCCAGATTCCGGGGGACCCAGTGTCATCACAGGGTCCTTATAAGAGGGAGGGGGAAGGGTCAGAGGCAGAAAGAGATGCCGGGTTGCTGGCTGTGAGGATGGAGGGAGGGGCCATAAGCCAGGTATGTGGCACCTCTAAAAGCTGGAAAAGGCCAAGCCGCTGCTGCCTTGGAGTCTTCAGAGGGAGCAGCCCTGCCTATGCCTGTGAGACCCATGCCAGAGTTCTGACCTTCGGGACTGAATCAATGCATGTGGTTTAAAGTGCTAAGTTTGTGGTGTTTATGACAGCAACAACAGGAAGCTCATACGTCCTCAAGCAGCAAGCCCACCTGGAGTAGATGACCCCACTTTCATCCATCCAAACCAATGAAAGTGTGAAAGTCTTAGTCGCTCTATTGTGTCCGACTCTTTGTGACCCCATGGACTGTAGCTCGCCAGGCTCCTCTGTCCATGAGATTCTCCAGGCAAGAATACTGAAGTGGGTTGCCATTTCCTTCTCCAGGGGATCTTTCCGGCCCAGGGATTGAACCCAGGTCTTCTGCATTGGAGGCAGATGCTATTACCATCTGAGCCACCAGGTAGCCTTCTGCAAAGCGATTGTCTGAAAAAACATTGTTTTACTGTGGCATGTAAAGATTTGAAGCCCCAGTCTGACCCCATCTGCCCACTTGTCAGATGGGGAAGCTGAGGTCAAAGGCGGAGTGAGAGAGTCTGAACGATGGTCTGGCTGAGCTGGGCTGGCATCCACCTCCTCATGCCTCTTGGTTTCACAGCCCTACTTTCTCAGGTGGCCATTTCTCCCCAGAGGATGAAGGTGAAACTCAGGAGCCGTGATGGAGCAGCCCCTGTGTAAAACAACTTGGTGGTTCCTGAAAAGAAACAGAATCGCCATGAGAGCCAGCAGCCCCGCTGCCAGGGGTTACCCAGAGGAATGGAAGGCAGGGCTCAAACAGAAATCTGGGGACCTTTGTTCATAGCAGCCAAAGGTGAAAGCAACAGAAGTGACCATCAGCAGGTGACAGATAAACAGTTGTGGTCCCTCCACACACAGGAGCGTCCCTTGGCTCTCAAAAGGAGAGAAGCCCTGACACTCGCTACCGCGTGGACGGACCCTCAGAACACGATGCTCAGTGAGAGAAGCAGACACAGGACACACAGGGTGTGACTCCACTGGTGGGAAACGTCCAGAACAGGCCAGCCCACAGACACAGAGGAGGAGCAGTTGTCAGGGGCTAGGATGGCAGCAGGTAGGGGTGGCTGCTGATGGGAACGGCCTTCTCTTGGGGTTATGCAATATTCTGGAGCCAGGGGTGGTGTTTGCGCACCACTGTGAATGTACTGAAAACTAGTGAATTGTTCACTGCAGAATAGTTAGCTTTACCTGAAGTCAATTTTACCTCGACTTTAAAAAATCCAGAATGGCAACCTGAGGCTGTGGCTGCCCTGGGGGTGGGACCGCAGAGCCAGGGGGCGATATTGTGTAACTTCCCAGGGATCCGGGGAAGATCCCACCTCAACTACTCCGTCTCACGTCCTCTCCCACCATGCCTGAGGACTCCAGTTCCTCTGCCTCCAAAACTTATTTCTCTCTCTCTCTCTCTCTCTTTTTTTTTTCCTGTCTGCTTCTTAGAACGATTCTGATCTATGTGAAACCTTTGATATCTGTGGCAGAAATTGGGGGCTGGGGATTTTGAAAGCTAAAGGGACCTATCAGTGATTTCCAAGGGGGTGCTGGCATGCCCAGAAGTTAGGGATGTGACATCCTGAGGGGAGAGTGGGCAGAACTTTAATGGAGAGGGCTGCCCCACAGAGACCCCTCCAGTGGGCCTCAGGGACACCCAAGGAGGGCTGCGGGCCTGAGTCTAATCCCCTCTTCCACCCCCAACCCACGTACTCTGGATCCTGGGAGAACTGGTTTTCAAGTCGAGGTGGGGACAGGAGGATTGGGAGTCTCTCTGACCAAGGAATATTCCTCCTTTTCTGCCCACTTTCTCCCAACACTAGGGCAAGGGCCCCCCTTGTATCTCAGCCCACCACTACTGCCCACCAGAACCCCACCTTCCTTCTGGACCACCTGGGACAGGTAAGGACTCAAATGTGAGCACCTGGGCAAGGATCAGCATCTCGCCTCCCAGGGGGCCCTGGGAAGGACCGCAGCTGTGCACAATAAACAAGCTGGTCAGCCTGGAGCCTATGGCGTTCATTCCCAGCCTGACATCAGAGTGGCCCAGCCACCCTAGGGCTGCCAACAAGACACCAAGGTGGAGGGGTGGCCCAGGATTGAGACTGCTTCCTAGGGGTAGCACCCAAAGAGGTCAAACTTTGGAGGGTCACCTGTGTCTAGCATGACCCTGGGCCAGGGCAGCCGGGGAACACTGGGGAGGAGGAGCTGTAGGTCAGTGTGCCACCCCCTCTGCAGGACGGGGAGGGGACAGCGGGCAGTGCAGGCAGGGCGGAAGCAGTCCCAGACTGTGCTGAGTAGACAGGAATTCTGGGCCATGGGGCTGTCAGCCCAAAGCAGTGAGTGAGCCCAGGGAGGGAGGGGCTGAGGGCAGCGCAGAGAGCCATCAACTCAGAATCTTGAGGGACTGGACCGGGAGGAGGTGGGCCCAGGCCCTGGAGGAGAAGGATGGCAGCCCCCCGGGGACAGGCAGGAGGTGGGAGACAGTGGCCTGGGTGGATGGCTATGACTGGAGATGGGGAAGATGAGGAGTGGCAGGGGGAGAGGGGGGACTGTCAGGGACTGGCGTCCGCAGTGGTCCAAGCCCCCTGCCCGTGTCTGGCTGCCGGCATCTCCTGCTCAGGCATCTTCCCGCATGGTGGGGGAGCGTTTCTGAGAAGGGGAAGGAGTCCCTCAGGGTCTCGGGGTTTCTCAGAACTGTCTCCATCTTTTCTCAGAATTGCCTCCCCCAGACCTATCCCTGGGCCCCAGCCTAGCACACATCAAACTTCCACTGCAGGCTCTGGGGAGGAGGTGAGCTCCCTGTCCTTCTGGGGGTGCAAATAGCACAGAGCCAGGGAACCAGCTCAAACGGGGCAGGCCAGTCAGCATGACCATTTCAGAGCTGGAAAGACCGAGGCTCACAGGTACACAGACTTACTGTACATTCAGGGAGTTTAGAGAGATGCTGATCCCTTAAAGGGAAGGAGCAACCCCTCCTTTCAGCCCCTCCCTGCCTGCCTGCCTAACAGCTCTGGGGACACACGGAGGGGAGGGAACCTGACCTCCCCTCCAGGGGTCGAAGTTCTAATGGAGGTAGAGCTCATTTCACACGGGTCACCTCTTCCCTCATACCCAGTCCGTGGCTCCAACCTTCAGAAGCCAGCCTGTTGGCACAAACCATGCCCATTTCACAGGGGGAGAAACTGAGGCTCAGAGAGCCCAGTGGCTGGCCTCAGGCCCCTAGCAGACCAGTTGGGTGGGACGTGGATGCAGGGCTGGCTGTCACTGGGTGTGTCTGCCCGGGACCCTACTCAGCCAGCTGCACCTTGACCATCATTTTCCAAAGGCATCATTTTTCTCTATCTGCCAAAATTCTTCCCGCCAGGCCCAGAGAGGAAGGTCAGTTGGCCTAAGTAACAAGGTTTGCTGGGAAGCCCCTCTCCACTGCACTGGACATGTATTATTATTATTATTACTATTGGTATTGTTTGCTTGGTGACTTTGGCCACCTGGTGCAAAAAGCCAACTCATTGGAAAAGACTAATGCTGGAAAAGGTTGAAGGCAGGAGAAGGGGGTAACAGAGGATGCAGTGTTGAATGGCATCACCACCTCAATGGACATGAGTTTGAGCAAACTCAGGAGTTGGTGAAGGACAGGGAAGCCTGGCTTGCCGCAGTCCGTGGGGTCACAAAGAGTCAGACATGACTGAGTGACTGAACAACAACAACCATGCGGAAGCAGTCCCAGACTGTGCTGAGTAGACAGGAATTCTGGGCTCATGGGGCTGTCAGCCCAAAGCAGTGAGTGAGCCCAGGGAGGGAGGGGCTGAGGGCAGCGCAGAGAGCCATCAACTCAGAATCTTGAGGGACTGGACCGGGAGGAGGTGGGCCCAGGCCCTGGAGGAGAAGGATGGCAGCCCCCCGGGGACAGGCAGGAGGTGGGAGACAGTGGCCTGGGTGGATGGCTATGACTGGAGATGGGGAAGATGAGGAGTGGCAGGGGGAGAGGGGGGACTGTCAGGGACTGGCGTCCGCAGTGGTCCAAGCCCCCTGCCCGTGTCTGGCTGCCGGCATCTCCTGCTCAGGCATCTTCCCGCATGGTGGGGGAGCGTTTCTGAGAAGGGGAAGGAGTCCCTCAGGGTCTCGGGGTTTCTCAGAACTGTCTCCATCTTTTCTCAGAATTGCCTCCCCCAGACCTATCCCTGGGCCCCAGCCTAGCACACATCAAACTTCCACTGCAGGCTCTGGGGAGGAGGTGAGCTCCCTGTCCTTCTGGGGGTGCAAATAGCACAGAGCCAGGGAACCAGCTCAAACGGGGCAGGCCAGTCAGCATGACCATTTCAGAGCTGGAAAGACCGAGGCTCACAGGTACACAGACTTACTGTACATTCAGGGAGTTTAGAGAGATGCTGATCCCTTAAAGGGAAGGAGCAACCCCTCCTTTCAGCCCCTCCCTGCCTGCCTGCCTAACAGCTCTGGGGACACACGGAGGGGAGGGAACCTGACCTCCCCTCCAGGGGTCGAAGTTCTAATGGAGGTAGAGCTCATTTCACACGGGTCACCTCTTCCCTCATACCCAGTCCGTGGCTCCAACCTTCAGAAGCCAGCCTGTTGGCACAAACCATGCCCATTTCACAGGGGGAGAAACTGAGGCTCAGAGAGCCCAGTGGCTGGCCTCAGGCCCCTAGCAGACCAGTTGGGTGGGACGTGGATGCAGGGCTGGCTGTCACTGGGTGTGTCTGCCCGGGACCCTACTCAGCCAGCTGCACCTTGACCATCATTTTCCAAAGGCATCATTTTTCTCTATCTGCCAAAATTCTTCCCGCCAGGCCCAGAGAGGAAGGTCAGTTGGCCTAAGTAACAAGGTTTGCTGGGAAGCCCCTCTCCACTGCACTGGACATGTATTATTATTATTATTACTATTGGTATTGTTTGCTTGGTGACTTTGGCCACCTGGTGCAAAAAGCCAACTCATTGGAAAAGACTAATGCTGGAAAAGGTTGAAGGCAGGAGAAGGGGGTAACAGAGGATGCAGTGTTGAATGGCATCACCACCTCAATGGACATGAGTTTGAGCAAACTCAGGAGTTGGTGAAGGACAGGGAAGCCTGGCTTGCCGCAGTCCGTGGGGTCACAAAGAGTCAGACATGACTGAGTGACTGAACAACAACAACCAATTCCCTGAACAATTCAATTCAGGGAATCTGAAGCTTGAAGGAGGCTCCCTATGCTGACCCTTCCCCTGGCTGGGACTTTGTCTGCCATCTCCCCAGGGTGGAGCTCATGCGGGGGGTGGCAGGGGGTCACCCCCAGCCTCTCTCCTCTGCCAGCAGAGACCCCACTAACCACCTCTTTTCCAGGCCAGTCTACATGAAGCCCCACTGCACAGAAGGATGGATTGAGGCCATCCAGGTGAAGGACTCGCCTGCCTGGGTGGCTGTTTGGTGCTGGGCCAGGAGAAGCAGCTTGCTTCCAGACCTGGCCGAGCTCACAGCACAGCAGATGCGGCTGGCAGACACACAGGGCTGGGATCCCAGCTCAGTGGCTGGGCCTGAAATATGTTTATGAATAATAATTCCAGGCAGCCCCCAGCCACTGAGATCGAAGTCTTCTGTCTGGGCTCTGGCAGCTGTGAGGGGTAGGGACAGGGAACCCCCCCTCAAGTCATGCCTCTTCCCTGTTGGTGGGTTGGTCCTCAGGTTGATTCTCCAACCCCCTCTTAGAATGAACCCTAATCTGGCCACCTCTCTCTACCTTTGTACCCCTATAGGCCATGGCACCCCTGTTTCCTGCCCGAACCTCAGTCCCCCACCTCCACCCTTCTTTCCTCCTTCCTGAGACAACCTCCACGGGGAACTAGAAGGATTTCCGAAAAGACAACTGCACTGTGGCCCCTCACCTGCTGAAAGCTCCCCCCACTGTCCCCGAGCTCCTCATGGTTCCCTCCCTTCTCAGTAAAACCCATATCCTTGACTGCCCTGCCCACTTTCCACCAGGGTTTTAGGCGTCTTCAGCTCCCCACCCCCGACTCTGCCTCCACACAGCAAGCTTCTTTGCTGTACCCTCTTCAGGGCCTTATGCACACATGCAGAACCCAGTCTTCTTGTCACCCAGCTAGTCCCTTCTCCTTCCTCAAAGTCCTCCCCTTGCAGGACTTCCCTAGCGGTCTAGTGGTTACGAGTCTGCTCTTCCATTGCAGGGCGCATGGGTTCAATCCCTGTCGGGGAATTAAGATTCCACATGCACTGGCCTCACCACCAAAAAAAAAAAAAGTCCTCTCCTTGGGGAGCCCTCCTTGCCCCCCAGGCCCCTTAGGCTCCATCCTCTCCCTATCCCGTTCCTCCCTCGGGCCCCACTCTGCCCCACAGGCCTAGTAGCCCATGTCCAGCTGTCTGCCATGAGCCCCTCCACACCCTTCCCGGGTCTCAGTTTAGTCCAAATTCTTCCCCTGTCAGGAAATACTGCTACTGAAGCTCTGCGCTCAGACAGGGGTGACCCTGCCAGGCCACGCCCCATAGCGGTCACTCCCACAGAGGCCACGCACCACATAAATTCGGTGTGCTGCAAAGTCAAGTGAAAAGTGAAGTCTCAGTCCGACTGAGTGAAGTTCAACTCTTTACAACCCCATGGACTATAGCCTACCAAGATCCTCCATCCATGGGATTTTCCAGGCAAGAGTACTGGAGTGGGTTGCTATTTCCTTCTCCAGGGAATCTTCCCAACCCAGGGACCGAACCAGAGTCTCCCACTAACCTGGACCGAACCAGAGTCTCCCGCTAACCTGAGTCTCCCGCATTGTACCGCTTTACCGTCTGAGCCCCCAGGGAAGTTTCCAGCTACAACACCAGGCCCTCATCAAATGCCCCACCTCATTGTCTTCCTCTCAGCTCCAGAATGGCTCCAGGTTTAGGGTTTTTCTTGAACCTCTTCACACCTCCCACAGTCTCCACCTGCAATCTACCCTCAGCCACCCCTCCTTAGCTCTTCCGCCAGGTCTCAGCCCAATGCCCCCATTCCCAGGAAGCCCACCCTGAACTCTCCATGGTTTTCTAAGTAGACATTTATTTGTTTGTCTCTACCTCGGAAAGAGGCCACTTCCAACATTCTCACCATAATGTTCCCACCAACCAGACCGGGGTGGGGGTAGGGAGGCCGGGTTGGTGCCCAGGAGGTTTTTATAATACCTTTGTGTAGACATGCAGGAATGTAGGGCCTCAGTCCCCATTCAGAGGGCTCCTGGAGACCCCTGCCTGGCCGTTTGGCCTTGGCAGAGCAAAGGAGCTGCCAGCACCCTTCATGTCCTAGAATTCCTCCACCCTGTTCAAGAGCACTGACTCCATAAGACTTGAGGTGCCCTCTTTCCTCATCTGAGTTTGGGATACAGGGTCTCCTGGGGGATTCTCCAACCCTCCCTGCCCCTCTCCCAATACAACTGGTGCATAACCAATGCCTCAGGTGACCACCTCCAAAGTCCCAGCCCTTGGAGCAGCAGACACCTTGAGACATGGTTAAACTACATCCTGGAGCTTGATGCCCAGTTTACACGGCCTCTTCTGCCCTCAGCTGACACATTCAAAAACTGGAGTCTTGTAGCCCTTCACCAGGATTAAATTAAGTGATACTTAGCCCCAGGATGGCCCCATGGCCCACTGGAGCATTACTATTACCTTACTCCTTCCTTTGCAGGCTCCTTGCCTGCCTCCCCTCATCTGAGCATCACCCCACTTCACAGATGTGAAAACGGAGACCCAGAGAAAAGCCGTTCCTGCCCAGACTCCCCTGGCCACCTGGGCCTGGTTGGAGAAGATAAAGCTGTGAGCCGTTATCAGCCAGAGCGACTTGACGGATGAGCCAGAGGATTCCTCGCTGCCGTCCAGCGGCCCATCGATCGGGCACTCCAGCCTCCGTGGCCGGCCACGATTAATTTATGTGGGACTGGAGAACACTAATTAAGTCTGTTTAAAAGGAAGTTAACTTTAATGCCCTGACCGCCCACCTTGTGCACTGTCCGAGTGGCCAGGAGTTTCCTCGGGCATCGTGGAGACCCAGACGTGGACCAGCGCTGGTCTGCCACACATGACTGGTCCACTCCTGGCCCGGCAAGCCCCAGCCATTCCAGCTGTTCACCAAGGCAGTGAAGGCCCTCCTGGGTGCACCATGGGAGCCTCCACTGGCCTGAGAGGCAGGTCCAGCTGTCTGGACATGATGTGGGCAGAACCACCGCTCCTCGCATGCCAGCTCCAGCCCTGTGCTGTCACCTCTGAGCATGAGGCCAAAGGCTGGTACAGAGTAGGTGCTCAGTTAATGCTCATAATGTTGCTGATTCTCAGTGGAGCTTCTAGCTCCCACTTACACCCAGAGTGGAGTTATAAATCTGGGAGGCAAATCAGGGGCCGTGCCCTCCCTGGCTTGAGCACCCTCGACCCCACCGCAAGCCCTCCTCCTGCAAGAGAGCAGAGGCCTCAACAGGTCCTGGAACCTCGGCTGCAATCTGAGCCTCGCTCTTGGGAAGATACTCTGGAGGAAGCAACGGCAACCCAGTCCAGTGTTCCTGCCTGAAGAAGCCCATGGACAGAGGAGTCTGGCAGGCACAGTCCACGGGGTCACAAAGAGTCAGACGTAACTGAAGAGACTGAGCACACGCACACGTTTCGCCACAGCTGGGCAAGATTTCTAAGAACAGGAGGGCTTTCCAGACCTCTCCACCTTTGCAAACACTGGTCTTCCTACCAGAAATTCCCTTCCTCTTCAATTCCTCATCCTTCAAATCCTCCCCCAGGTCTGGCTCTCAGCCCCTCCTTGACCCCCTGCCCTAACCCCAGATCTCTTTCTCCCACCCTGACGTCCACGGGGCTGGGAATGACTGTGTCCAGCTCTCTCTCCACCCCATCTGGACTCATCAGCTGGGGCCCCAGGTCACCCAGGGATCAGAGAGGTGCACCCTGGGAGCTGTGAGTGAATGAATGAACTGACCAGTTCTCACCACACCCCCGCAGTGAGATATTCTCATTGTTACTGTTGTCATGTGTGCCTGGCAGGGAGGCCTGCTGCTTTGGCTGAACCTCAGTTCCCCATCTGTATAATGGGCACTGCAGCCATCAGAGGCCAGACCAGAACCAAGATAGAGGCCACAGCTGGGAGGGTGGAGGGAGCTGTGGGCTGGCCTCCCCAGGGCCCCTTGGACAGGCCCTCTGAGGGGACTAGCTGAAATCTCACAAAGTCCTGGGCTTGGCGGTGAGGATGGGGGTGGTGAGGGGGTGCTGGGCTGGAACTCAGCCTTCAGAGTGAGCAACAGATAGAGGGGGGTCTGTGGCTGCGAAGAAAAGGAGGGTGGAGGCCCTAAGACAGCAGAGAGGTTGTAGAGCAGGAAAAAGAAGTATCTTGGGTGAGAGAGATGGAGACCAGGATTTCGAATCCTGGCTTTGACACTCACCTGCTGTGTAACCTAGCCACACGGTGCCTCAGTGTCCCCTCCTGGAGAAAGGAGACAACGATCATGTCCATGACACAGTCAGGTCCCTGTGGCCAAACAGGTCAGCCAGGTGAGTTTGGCAAGCTTCCCAGATAGCTCAGTGGTAAAGAATCTGCCTGCAATGCAGAAAACCCAAATTTGATCCCCGGTAAGGAAGATCCCCTATAGGAGGAAATGGCAACCCACTCCAATATTCTTGCCAGGGAAATCCCATGGACAGAGGAGCCTGGTGGGCTGTAGTCCATGGGGTCACTAAAGAGTCTGATACTACTAAGCACACACACACACCACCAGGCTCTTGGTGCAATAAGAGGGAATAAAATCTGCCCCAGGCCAGCAGGGATCTAGAAGTTCCTCAGGGGCGAGTTGCCTGCCTCCCTCTGCAGCTGCCATGCCTCCTTGGAAGAGAATAAAGCTGCAAACCCTGAAAATCACAGAATCCCAAGATCCTGATATCCCCAAATCCCTGCATTCCAGAGTTCTGAGATCCCAGAATGCCAGAGAATGGGATGAGCAATAAGACGGGTACCCTGGAGACTGTACACCTTCTACACCCTCATTCTTGTGTCTTTGCCATCTCTGTGCAGATTTCAATGATTACTTTTTTTTTTTTTTTTTACAATGGCAAAGTCTGGAGCAAGGGGATTGGAGAGCTTCGTGATGTGGATTTCCTGTCTCTGGACCTGTTTCAGAGACTCCAATCACAGTGTCTCAGAGTTGGGGGCCTCAGAAGCTGAGCCCAAGACCAGCTGAGTGAGGGCGGGTTATGCAAGAGGCCTCCTGGGAAGGAGCTGGAGGGACACGCCCCAGAGTGGTCACTACCAAGGACAAATGACAGGACTTATCCATCAGGATGTGGAGGGACATTGCCCCTCACTTCTGGTCCCCCCAAAGCACAGAGGGGGGCCCAGGCTCACTGGGGACAGACAGCTGCAGCTGTGTTGAAGTGACAGGGGCCCCAGTGCCACGACCTGAGCCCCCAAAGTGTCTGCTGCAGGGTAGGGTGGCATTTGCTGCCTGTCACCCACACTCTGGGACAGACAAGGTCCCTTCCTTCAGTGAAGTGAGGCTGGCAGGGAAAAGAAAGGACAAACAGATAAACAAATCGCCAGGACAGGGTCATGGGTGCTAGAGATGTGACAGGGATGCCTTTGGGTGGGGAGGGCCAGCAGGGGTCAGTGGAGACAGATGCATCTGAATTTCCTCAGCAGGGCACTGGAGAGCCATAGACTGCTCTTGAGCAGAGAGAAGAGGAGTGTGATCTGATTTTTGCTCTTGAATGTTCCCCCAACAAGTCCAAGTCTGCAGGCAGGCCAGGAGTGAGGGAACGATGCACCAGGCAGAGGGCACAGTACACAAAGGGAGCAAGTCAGCCTTGAGCATTTTAGCTCTTGGCTGGCTGGTGGGGCCGCGGCTGCACAAGGAGAGCCGGAGAGCAGTGGCATGTCCTGAGGGGTCAGCATGTCCTGAGTAGTCAGCCTGATTTCTCCCCACCCTCCCCAATTGCTACAGGGCCTCCGGGCAGCTCCCCTCCTGCTCCAGCCTTGGTCTCCTCGTGGGTACAGCATGTTGGTGTAACCCCGAGCTGCTAGGACATGTCACCTGTACATCAGCTCCCGGGGCCCAGAGACCCCTAAACCTAGGCCCGAGCCCCTTGCCTGCAACCCCAGCCCCAGCACCCACCGACGTCCCCTCTCAGGCAACATCTTCATTATGGAGCCGAGTTGTTTAAATAAATGAATTAATATTGACGAACCATCAGTGACCTAATAAATGATTAGTTAAGGCGCACATACATCACGCCGCAGGGACGCCGGGAGCCCTTAATTACTGCTTCTGAGGGGCCAGCAGGGCCATGGCCACTGCCCTGCACCCCTTCCTGGCCCTGGGCTCCTTCCTGGCACCCCATTCCTCTGGGTGTCAGGGACTGGGCAAGAAGGCAGATTGTGCTCTCCATCCTTCACCAGTTCACATATTCACATGGCCTCAGAATAGCCTCATCCCAGCCTCCTGGCCTCCTCCTGTCCCCAGGGTTCCTTCCCTCCCTGTGCCCAGCCTCACCCCTCCATCATTCTAATGCCTCCTGGGGTTCCCCAGTGAACTCAACAAAAAGACCACAGACCTCCTCACAGCCCAGGGGTCCCTGCAGCCCAGCCTGGATGGTATCATAGTCTCCCTCCTTGTCCCACCTCCTGCCCCACTGCTGCCCCCTCCGGTCCCAGGCCACCCTGCTCACCTCAGCCTGCAGCACCTGGGATGGATCTCGATGGATCTGTGGGTGGGACCACCACAAGCCCAAGCCCAGAGGCAGCGAGGGGAACACCCAGCCCCAGGGGTACTGGCCCTCCTCTGGTCCAGCACCCCTGACTGCCGCTGCCCCAGCAGGATGTGAGTGGAGGGCCCGAGGGAGGTGCAGGGGGTGTCTGCGGAGCTTCTCAAGTCGGTGAGGCCGGGAGGTTGTGGGCTGTCCTCTCCAGCCCCCAGAGGCTCTTCATGCACCAGAGGCTCTTCATGGCTGGGGGCTGGGCACCCAGAAAGGCCATGGCCATGGGCACCTGGGAGGGCCTGAGGAGGGGGTGAGCTGGAGCTGAGAGGTAGGGAGATGTGACTGCAGCTAAGCCCAGAGACAGGGAAGCAGAGAGAGGGCAGAGAAACAGAGGGACAGGGAGAGACAGATGCAGATTGACACAGGTTTACGAAAGGGCACAAAGGAAGGCAGCTGGGAAAGGCCCACACTGTGCTTTGCAGGGGTGACTCCAGAAGGACAAGTGGGCCCCTCACCCCTCCTGTGGCCCAGCCCCCAGGCAGTCCTTCTCATGGTCACCCCTGGGTCTTGACTCTACATTTCTAATTTATTAAAAAACAATAATTTAAAAATACTTATTTATTTAAAAATTTAAATATTTATTTATTTATTTTAATTTATTTGGCTGCACTGAGTCTTAGTTAGGGATCTAGTTCCCTCACCAGGGATGGAACTGGGCCCCCTGCCTTGGGAGCTTGGAGTCTTAGCCATGGGACCACTAGGGAAGTCCCCCACCTGCATCTATTAAGTGCCTGCTGTGTATGCGCACGCGCACGTGCGCACACTTGTGTGTGTGTGTGTGTGTGTGTGTGTGTGTGTGTGTGTGTGCAGGGCCCTTCTGGTTGGCTGGTCTGGGGTCCCCTCCCACTGTGGGAGGGCAGGGGCATGCTCCCTTCCCGGGACCTCCTTCTCCTGAGACCCTTCCCACAAGGATCAGGCCCCTTC